>CM062820.1:1425339021-1425579210 GCA_031772625.1 Pinus tabuliformis | reverse complement strand
CCATATGGGAAATCTTTGTGTTCCTTCAAGTGAGCATGCGAAGTTGATTTGGGTAGTGCAGCACAGTTGGGTCATTGGGCAATTTGGGGGTCAGAAAACAATGGCAATACTGCAAAAGTATTTCTATTGGTCAAATCTTTGATAGGATGTCGGGAAGTACATCAAATCCTGCATTGCCTACGCCATCGCCAAATCAACCATCAAGAAGCAAGGTCTCTATACTCTGCTCCCTACCCCTAGTCGACCTTGGGAATCCATCTCCGTGGATTACATCTCAGACCATCCTTTTACTAAGCATGGCAACGAATGTGTTTATGTCATCGTCGACAGATTCTCAAAGATGGCCATTATGGCAGACTACAAGAAGAGTATCACAAAAGAAGCCACTACTAAACTCTTCTTTTAATGAGTGTGGGTAGACTTTGGGATCCCACAGTCTATCATCTTAGATTGGGACAACAAGTTCCTCAGTACATTTTGCTCTAGTCTTTGGTCAATGCTGGACACCAAGCTAACTAAGTCCATGGCTTTCCATCACCAAACTGATCGTACACATTTTGCGCATGTACAACTCAAAGCATCCACGCACATGGGATGAGAGCCTCCCCTCTATCTAACATAGCTACAACCAGTCTCTCCATTACTCGACTAACAATAACCCCTTTCAGGTGGGCTTGGGATTACAACCACTATCCCATTAATGTGGCCATACTAGTTCCAGTGACTCGAGGAGATTCGTCTCATGTCCAGTCCAACGCTGATAAGGAAAATAACTTCATTGAGCATATTTAACACATCTGCCAATAGGTCTATGACATATTGGACAAAACCATTGTCAAATACAAGAAGTGGCATGATTATCATTGGTTGCCACACAAGTTCCAGGTGGGTGACAAAGTTTGGCTACATTTGCAAAAGGAGCGCCTTGTTAGGCCCCATCGCAAGATTCGCCTGCTTCGATATGGGCCATACACCATCACCAAGGCTCTGGGAGATAATGATTTTGATCTTAACATTACCCCATTCCTTAGCCTACACATATTGTTTGGTGTGGATGGCCTTCGGCCATACTTTCCACCATTACTAAGCACATCCGACATTACAAAACAACTCATAGCAACACTGTTAAATCCAGATTAAATAGAACAAGCTGCAACTAATTGGATCGTGGACATGAAGATCAAGAACACTTGCTAGTAGAATATCCAACTGTATTGAGTTGTCAATGTATGCCAACTCCTTCACCAGGGCAAGTGGCTCACCAGGGACCAAGTTCAGCAGAATTTTCCTCATCTCATGAAGGAACTCAATGCAATGGGGACCATTGCTTCCTTAGGGGGGGAGTAATGATCCAGGTGTTTATTGGTGGCCACTTGTCAATTCCACTTAGACCCCCACCATTGTTTCTTTCAGTCTTTCAGTTTCCTTAATTATAGCATAGTTTACTATTTTTAGCAGTTTTTAGGTCCTAAACTTCCAGTTCCATTTTGAGGCCCTAAATGACGTTGTTTTGGCAATCTAGCCAACAAATTTTTTGAAATTTTATTTTCAATCGTAGTCCTCGAAGATATTTTTCCAACAGGGTATCATACTCGTCAAATAGAGATAATAAGAGCAAGTAATGACCCCAGGAAGTTGGCTGCCAAACTAACCCCAATGGGGCCCATAAACTCTTGTTGTTAAATCTCCTTGGGTTAGGGATTTGGTTATTTAGGGCTTTCTCTTATCGTTCAATAATAAAAGGGCCCTTGAGCCTCATTGTAACAGAGTTTAGAGGCATGTAACCACCACATATCTTCTCAGAGATAAGCTACCATCGCGAAGCTAGTCCCATTTCCATACTATTTATGAGCATATTTCATTATTTGATATTAATCAAAGGAAGTGTTATTTCTGTTGCATCTCTATATTTATGGTTATATCTATAATTTGTTGTGCTCCTGTTTAAATTAAGATCAGTGGTATCAAAGAGGTCTTCTCTTTCTTTGTTTTTCTTTGCATGTCCCCAACGAGCTCAAGATAGAAGGAGTTAGGGCTTGAACTGGTCGAACCTTTACAAGACTAGCCTCGTAAATCCTGACGAACTCACATGCAGGAAGAAACGGAAGATAAGGGAACAAGAGATCCTATCAAAATATTGCGCGAGGAGGCCCTCGAGAAACAAAGGTACGCGATGATGGATAAAATTGCCTGGATCCTTCAACGGTATCCCACCGACGGTGCATCCACATCCAACACCGAATCTAGAGGCTCCACACCTTTTAAGGTACAAGTAAACTTTGACATTCTAATATTTGAGGAAAAATAGATGCAGATGCCATAGATAAATGGTAGAATCTATTATAGGGATATTTTTTTATTCATGATTTTTCTAGCTAAGAAAAGATTACTTTTTCCCTTCTCAAAGCCACCCCCCACATCAAGGACTGGTGGGAAACCTATTGTGAGCAGAAGGATGAAAGTATGAACTCATTGTTTTCTGCCACTCCCACATGGAATTCATTCCGGGACGGCATCAAGGAGTAGTACTACCTTGTCGAGACCTATGAGGACAAATACATAAAGTGGACCATGCTGTGGCAAGGAAGGGACCAAGATGTGTCAGAGTTTACCAATGTTTTTCATACCCTTCACATGAAGTTGGGCATAAAGGATTTTGAGAAAAATTTGGTACTCAAGTACCACGGCTGCTTAGATAGATACATCTAGGAATATATGGAGTTCCTGGATATCTCCTCACTCGAAACAATATACCGATACACTGTCAAGATTGAGTAGAAGTTAAACAGAAGAAGCGAGACTTTGGATCTGTGAACCCAAAGCAAGGGAAAGGTGCCCCCAAACTGTGGAACAAAGGAAAAATCCAAGGCGGGACAGCCTAGGAAAACCTGTCAAGGCCACAAGCAAAGAACAACACTGCAAATCCAAAGAAGAACACGGGAAAGTGGTGTGAGTTCCATAAGATCTCCACCCACAACACAAGCAAGTGTCAGGCCAAGGGGAAGAAGATTATTAATGCGGAGTCCAATGCCATCGTCACCACCACAAAGATACAGAAGGAGGCGCCCGAAGATCCAGAGGAGGAGGAGTGTCTCTTCCATTCCTAGATGTGGGTGAAGGATTCCCCTCTAAATTTCATTGTCGACAGCAAGAGACAAAGAACCTCATTGTAGCAGAGGTTGTGAAGCAGCTAGGCTTACCTACCACAACACACCCACAACCATAAACCATCGAGTGGCTTCACCAAGGACGATATCTGCGCATGAGCCAACAATGCCACCTTCTATACAGCATTGAGCCCTTCACGGATGAGGTATTATGTGGCTTTGCTCCCCTTGATGTTTGTGATATATTATTAGGCCAACCATACTTGTGGAAGCGACATGTTATGTACGAGTCAAGGCCTTGTGCTGTTATTGTTACATTAGGAAATAGTTGTACAGGATACCAGAGGTAGCCCCGCCTACCGCCATCTCTATGGTCACCGTAAAACAATGTAGTAAGCTAATTTCAAAAACTAGGAAATTTGTTTTCCTAATGATACACCCTCGAGGAAAGAAGAAGAAGTGGTCCACATACATCCAACAGTTCCATTTGAATATCAACTATAAGAAAGACAGCACAAATAATGTTGCAGACTACCTCAGCTGACCACCGATCATGGCGTTAACTACCATTCTCAACTCTTGTGGGCACGAGACTTCTGATTAGCCACTTCTCTACAAAAGCAAACCCAGAATTAGGCCATATATACCATGTGCTCTTGGAGGGTCAGCAAGTTCTAGGTTTTAACCTCCAGGATGCTCTGTTATGCCATATGGGACACCTTTGTGTTCCTTCAAGCGAGCATGTGAAGATGATTTGGGAAGAACACTACAGTCGGGCCGCTAGGCATTTCATGGACGAAAAAATAGTGGAAGTACTGAAGAAGTATCTCTATTGGTCGAATCTTTGACAGGATGTGAGGAAGCACATCAAATCCTACACTGCCTACGTCATCGCCAAACTGACCATCAACAAGCAAGGTCTCTATACTCTATTGCCTACCCCTAGTCGACCTTGGGAATCCATCCCCATGGATTACATGTAAGGACTTCCTTCTACTAAGCATGGCAACGAATGTCTTTATGTGGTCGTCGACCAATTCTCGAAGATGGCCATTATAGCAGCCTTCAAGAAGAGTATCACAACAGAAGCCGCTACTAAACTCTTCCTTGAATGAGTGTGGGTACACTTTGGGATCCCACAATCTATCATCTCAGATCAGGAAAGCAGGTTCCTCAGCAAATTTTCGTCCAGTCTCTGGTCGATGCTCGACACCAAGCTCACTAAGTCCACAACTTTCCATCCCCAAACTGATGGCTAGTTGGAGGTCATCAACAGGATGATCGTACAAATTTTGTGCATGTACAACTCAAAGCATCCACACACATGGGATGAGACCCTCCCCTCTTTCAAGCATAGCTACATCCTTTCTCTCCAAAACTTGACTAGTCGCAACCCTTTTCAGGTGGGCTTGGGATTCCACCACTTTGTCCTATTGATGTGGCCATATCAGTTGCAGCGACTCATGGAGATTCGTCTCATGGCCAGTCGGAAGCCGACAAGGAAAATAAATTCATTGAGTATATTCAACACATCCACCAACCGGTCCATGACATATTGGACAAAACCAATGACAATTACAAGCAGTGGCATGATCAGCATCGAGTGCCACACAAGTTTCAGGTGGGCAACAAAGTTTGGCTACATTTGCAAAATGAGTGCCTCGCTCGGCCCCACCGAAAGATTCACCCGCTTTGATATGGGCCATACACCATCACCAAGGCTATGGGAGATAATTCTTTTAAGCTTAGCATTCCCCCATTCCTTGGCCTACACCTAGTGTTTAGTGTGGATCACCTTCGACCATACTTTCCACCATTACTAGACACATCCGACATTGCAGAACAACTCACACCAACAGAGTTAAATCCAAATTGCATTGAACAAGCTGCAACTAATTGGATCATGGAAATGCAGATCAAGAACACTCTTCAACAGAATATCCAACTGTATTGAGTTTTCAAAGTAGGCCAACTCCTTCACTAGGGCAAGTGGATCACCAGGGACCAAGTTTAGTAGAAGTTTCCTCATCTCATGGAGGAACTCAACACAATGGGGACCATCGCTTCCTAAGGGGGGTGGAATGATCCAGATGGATATTGGTGGCCACCTGCCAGTTCCACTTGGACCCCCACCACTGTTTCTTTCAGTTTTTCAGTTTCCTTAATTATCTCACAATTTACTATTTTTAGTAGTTTTTCAGGTTCTAAACTTTGGGAGTCGTTTTGAGGCCCTAAGAAATGTTCTTTTGGTAATCCTCTAACAACGAATTCTAAAAATTGATATTTCTCCATCATAGTCCTCGAAGAGATCTTTCCAAAAGGGTATCATGCATGCCAAATAGAGATAATATGACCAAGTCATGAACCCAGGATGTTGGCTGCCCAACTAACCCCAACGGGGCCCATAAACTCTTGGTGTTATATCTCCTTGGGTTAAGGTTTTGGTTGTTTAGGGTTTGCTCTTATTGTTCAATAATAAAAAGGCCCTTGGGCATCATTGTAACGTAGTTTAGAGGCATGTAGCCACCAAATCTCTTCTCAGAGATAAGTTACCATCATCGAGTTAGTCTCATTTCCATACTGTTTGTAAGCATATTTCATTATTTGATATCAATCAAAGGAAGAGTTATTTCTATTGCATCTCTATATTTATGGTTATATATGTAATTTGTTGCATTCCTATTTAAATTCAGATCACTGGTATCAGAGTGGTCTACTCTTTCTCTGCTTTTCTTTGCATGTCCATAATGAGGTCGGGATATAAGGAGTTAGGGCTCGAACTAGTGAAAGCTTTACAAGATCAGCCTCATAAATATCGACGACCTCCCATGGAGGAAGAAAAGAATGATGAGGAAGTAGGAGATCCTATCAAAATATTGCTCGATGAGGCCCTTGAGAAACAAAGGAATGCAATAATGGATAAATTTTCCTAGATCCTTCAACAATTGCCCACCAGCGGCACATCCACATCCAACAACCACTCTAGAGGCTCCACACCTTTTAAGGTACAAGTAAACTTTGACATTCCCATATTTGAGGGCCTAATAGATGCAGACATCATAGATAAATGGTTGAATCTGTTAGAAGGATATTTTTATGTTCATGATTTTCTAGCTGAGAAAATAATACTTTTGTTGTTCTCAAAGATGCCACCTAGGTCAAGGACTAGCGGGAAACCTATTGTGAGTAGAAGGATGAAAGTACGAACTCATTGTTTTCAGCCACTCCCACTTTGAATTCATTCTGGGACGCCATCAAGGACTAGTACTACCCTATCGGGATCTATGAGGACAAATACATAAAGTGGACCACGATGTGGCAGGGAAGGGATCAAGGTGTGCCGGATTTTACCAATGTTTTTCATACCCTATGCACGATGTTGGGCATAAAGGATTTTGGGAAACATTTGGTACTCAAGTACCGCGGCTGCCTACATAGATACATCTAGGATGAGATGGAGTTTGTGGACATCTCCTCACTCAGCATGGCATACTGATACGCCGTCAAGATCGAGCAGAAGTTTAAACAGAAGAAGCGAGACTTTGGATCTGTCAGTTAAAATCAAGGGAATGGTGCCCCCAAACTGTAGAACAAAAGACAAAGCCAACGCATGATAGCCCAGGAAAACCCACCAAGGCCACAAGCAAAGGAAAACACTGCAAATCCAAAGAAGGACAAGGGAAAGTGATGCGAGTTCCATAAGAGCTCCACTGACAACACAAGTGAGTGTCGAACCAAGGAATCACTGGTGGCCGAGCTGAAGGCTTCAGAATCAGACACATGTTCTGACTCTGAGTCAGAACTAGACATGGGGAATAACAATGGGAAGAAGATTATTGATGCGGAGCCCAATGCCACTATCGCCACCACAAAGATTGAGAAGGAGGAACTAGAAGATCCAAAGTAGGAGGAGCATCTCTTCCACTCCCAGATCTGGGTGAAGGGTTCCCTGCCATAGTTCATTGTCGACAGGGGGAGCCAAAAGAACCTCATTGCATCATAGGTCATGAAGTGGCTCGGCTTACCGAACACATCACACCACAACTGTACACAATCAGGTGGCTTCACCAAGGACAAAATCTGTGCGCGTGATCCAACAATGTTGCCTTCCATATAGCATTAAGCCCTTCACGGATGAGGTATTATGTGACATTTCTCCCCTTAATGTTTGTGATGTATTATTAGGCCAACCATACTTGTGGAAGCGACATGTTGTATATGAGTCAAGATCTCACGTTGTTATTTTTACATTAGGAAATAAGTTGTATAGGATACCAGAGGTATCCCCGCCTACCGCCATCTCTCCGGTTACCGCAAAACAATGCAATAAGGTAATTTCAAACTGTGAATTTTTTTTTTCTGATGATACACCATCAAGAAAGAAATAATAAGAAGTGGTCCACATATATGCAACAATTTCATTTGAATATAAACTACAAGAAGGGAAGCACAAATAATGTTGTAGGTTGTCTCAGCCAACCACCAATCATGGTGATAACTACCGTGCTCAACTCTTGTGGGCACAAGAATTCTGATTCGCCACTTCTCTACAAAAGTGACTGAAAATTTGGCCACACGTAGCATGTGCTCATGGAGGGTCAGCAAGTTCTAGGTTTTCACCTCCATGATGCTCTATTATGCAATATGGGACACCTTTGTGTTCCTTCAACCGAGCGTGCAAAGATTATTTGGGAAGCGCATTACATTCGGGTTGGTGGGCATTTCGAGGTCGAGAAAACAGTGGCAGTACTGCAAAAGTATTTCTATTGGCCAAATCTTCGATAGGATGTCAGGAAGTACATCAGATCCTGCACTGCCTCCGCCATCGCCAAACCGACCATCAAGAAGCAAGGTCTCTATACTACGCTGCCTACCCCTAGTCGACCTTGGGAATTCATCTCCATGTATTACATGTCAGGCCTTCCTTCTACTAAGCCTAGCATCGACTGTGTTTATGTGTTCGTCAACCGATTCTCAAAGATGGCCATTATGGCAACCTACAAGAAGAGTATCACAATAGAAGCCACTACTAAACTATTCTTTGAATAAGTGTGGGTACACTTTGGGATCCCACAGTCTATCATCTCAGATCTGGACAACAGGTTCCTGAGTACATTTTTTTCCAGTCTTTGGTCGATGTTGGACACCAAGCTCACTAAGTCGGGAACCTTCCATCCCCATACTAATGGCCAGACAGAGTTCGTCAACAGAATGATCGTACACATTATGCGAATGTAAAACTCAAAGCATCCATGCATATTGGATGAGAGCCTACCCTCTGTCCAGCACAGCTACAACTGGGTTCTGCACAACTCGACTGGTCACAACCCTTTTCAGGTGGGCTTGGGGTTCCAGCCATTATCTCCCATTGATGTGCCCATACCAGTTGCAGCGACTCAAGGAGATTCGGATCATGTCCAGTCTGAAGCCAACAAGGAAAATAGCTTCATTGAGCATATTCAACACATCCACCAATAGGTCCATGCCATATTGGAAAAAACCAATTCCAGGTACAGGTAGTGGCATGATCAACATCAGGTGCCACACAAGTTCCAGGTGGGTGACAAAGTTTGGCTACATTTCCAGAAGGAGAGCCTCGCTAGGCCCCACCGCAACATTCACCTGCTTCGATATGGGCCGTACACCATCACCAAGGTTGTGTGAGATAATTCTTTTGAGCTTAAAATTCCCCCATTCCTTGGGTTGTAGCTAGTGTTTAGTGTGGATCGCCTTCAGCCATACTTTCCACCATTACTAAACACATCCGACATTGCAGAACAACTCACACCAACAGGGTTAAATCCAGATTGCATGGAACAAGCTACAACTGATTGAATCATGGACACGTAGTTCAAGAACACTCACTGGTAATATATCCAACTATATTGAGTTGTCAAAGCAGACTAACTCCTTCATCAAGGCAAGTTTCTCACCAGGGACCAACTTCGGTAGAAGATTCCTCATCTCATGGAGGAACTCAACGTAATGGGGACCATTGTGTACTAAGGGGGGAGGAATGATCCAGGTGGATATTGGTGGCCACCCACAAATTTTGTTTGGACCCTCACCATTGTTTCTTTCAGTTTTTCAGTTTCGTTAATTATAGCACAATTTATTATTTTTAGCATTGCTTGGGTCCTAAACTTAGGGAGCCGTCTTAAGGCCCTAAACAATGTTTTTTTGGCAATATACCACCAAATAATTTGTTAAATTCATATTCTTCCATCGTAGTCCTCGAAGAGATCTTTCCAATGGGGTATCATGCGCATCAAACAGAGATAATATGACGAAGTCTTGACCCCGAGAAGTTGGATGCCCAACTAACCCCAACAAGGCCCATAAACTCTTGGTGTTACATCTCCTCGGGTGAGGGTTTTGGTTGTTTAGCGTTTTCTCTTATTTTTCAATAATAAAAAGGCCCTTGAGCCTCATTGTAATGTAGTTCAAAGGCATGTAGCCACCACATCTCTTCTTGGAGATGAGCTACAATCGCCGAGCTATTCTCATTTCCATACTGTTTGTAAGCATATTTCATTATTTGATATTAATAAAAGGAAGTGTTATTTCGGCTGCATCTCTGTATTTATGGTAATATCTGTAATTTTTGTGTGTTTCTGTTTAAATTTGGATCAATGTTATTCTCAGATGTTGTCATTGTTTTAATATTGTGTCTAAATGTGTATTTAGTGTGTGATAGCCACCATTTTGAGTGTTGACAAGAGGAACAATGGGATCCTTGATCACCATAGGCATCAATGGTCAAACCTTGGAATGTCGTATAACATCAAAGAGCTCAGAGAGGAATAGAGTTTGGTAGAAGATTGAGAATGGTGAAATCCTAAGATGGTCGAAGGTTATTAGATTAGCGAGAGAGATAAGGATCGTCAGATCAAGAAATTGGAACCCAAAACTTTCTATGTGTGAAATGTGGGAATTTGTTACAACCTTTGGGTTCAATTCAAATAAAAAACAAGAGGAGGGGGCATACTTCTGAGTAGGGTAATTAGCCCAGCCTTCCAAACCTCTGACTTGGGGTGGGAATCGCAAGCTCAGGACCCCTAGTTCCTTCGGGCACCCAAGTTTGGTTTGGCCTGACCATCACGTTGTGCATGTAGAATACTTTGGACCCTGAATTCACGTAAAACTTCTAGTGACTTGAGACAGCAATGCCATTCTTAAATTGGAGGAGAAATGGATGCGATGAAGTAGCTAAGGACCAAAGGATGATGTTGTTCCTACATATTTGGTTTTACTAGTTACCAATAGGATAAATTTTGTGCTTTACAGAAGTGTCATATTCCTTTGTTGCAAAAACAACAAAAAAAATCAAGTTTCATGGGCCCATAACCCGCATGCTTCCGAATTGAAGCTGCCAGTAGATCAGAAATCAGTATACCCCAAGTTAGGTTTTCATCAAGTGGCATCAAAGCAAGGTAAGGTTTCCTATAGAAGAAGGAGAATAACTTCTAGTTGTGGTTGGGTAGAAGATCTGCAACAATTCCACAGTTGTGGTTGTGGGTAGAATTTTTGAAGGAGGCGAGCAAGCATGAAACAACAAAAAGAGCAGAGAAAGATCGAGAGGTTGAAGAGGAGGTGAATCAAGATGCCAAAATTTTGAGCCAGAGGATGTGAATCAAGATGCCAATAGTTTGAGCCAAAGGATGAGAACTGGTGAGGCGTCATTGAGGATTTGTTGCAACTCACTCAATGATAGATGTTGTGAAAGAAGACTGAGATGGAGAAGATGAGATGCAACAATGAAGCACATGTTCAATATATCATGAATATTTTCGAGCAAGGGAGTATGATACAGGGGCATAGACCCCACCCCAAATTGAATTAGTTTTGAGACTCTTCCAGAAGGGGAATCATGGCAGCCAATGGAAAGGGACACTACTCCTTATAATTTTTATGTGAAATGTGAATGAAATTCTAAGTGTATGGAAGGTTTTTGTGGCAGAGGATGAGATTCCTTTTATGTTAAGGGTTTATTATTTCTCTATTTATAATTTTCTTGTATGTGTGTTAGGAGGAAATGAAGATTACCATGTATAATCAGGATAGTAAAGGGCGGCTAGTGCAATGGAAGACCAATCCAAGGAAGGGACTAGAAGGAATTAAGAGGGAGTCCATTATGAATATAATATGAGGCTGATTTGTGTTAGGCCACAATGTTGAACGACTGTATATAATGTTTTTGGTTTCAAGGATCTCTCCCTCTCTCTATATATAGGGCCCATGAGCTCCTGCCACTATTTTGAGATGTCATCATTGTTTGAGATTGTGTCTAAATGTGCATTCAGTGTATGAAATCCACCATTTTGAGTTTTGACAAGAGGAGTGACGGGATCATTTCTCACAGTACGTATCAATGCTCGAACTTTAGAGTTTTTTCTGCGATCAAATAAAATAGAGAGGACTATAGTTGAGTAGGAGATTAGGAATGGTGAAATCCAAAAAATTGTCACAGGGTTTCAAACTAGTGGGAGAGACAAGTATTATCTGATCAAGAAATTTGAACCTGAAACTTACTGTGTGCACAACATGGGATGTTGGTTAGGACTTTGGACTCAATTTAGTGAAAACGGAAAAGGAGGGTGCTCACCCCCAAGTTGGCCAACTAGTCCGACCTTCCCGACATCCAACATGGGGTGCGACCTGTGAGTTTGGGTCCCAAAGTTTGGTCAGGCCTAACCAAGACCTTGCACATGAAGAATAATTTGTGCCCCGAATTCATATTAAAAAGCTAGTGACCCAAGACATGCGATGAGGCAACCAAGGATCATAGGACTATTTTGATCCTACATATGTGATTCTTCATGTTACCAATAGGTTGAAATTTGGAGATTGGAAACGTGTCAAATTCCTTTACCACACAAAGTTGTCGAGAGAGCTAGGTTTCATGGGCCCATGACCCAAAGGGTTCTGAATTGAAGTCGCCAGGGGATAAAAAATGAGTAGACTCTTGGTTCAGTTTTCATCACTCTAACTCTTCAACCTTACTTGACTCTGCGGGACTTGAACTCGGCTCTCAATGACAACCAAAACAAAAAAAAAACCTAAGATGATAAGAAACCCTAGAATCTCACCCTCATATCCTCCCTTTGGTCCATCATTGGAACTCTCAATCCATAACTCCTTTTTCCTTCAACAAAAATTACGCTTTCTAATCTAACCCCATACGATGACCAGGATGTTGAAAATAGGGTCCTAACAAATTCTCTAGCATTTAGTAATTCACTAGAAAAAAACACAATTATACACAGTAACCTATGTCTTGGCGTCTTAAAGCTCTATTTATATTTCTAATCATCAAAATTGAAAAACAACTATATATTGGAAGGAATATAATAGGAGCTTCATATGAATGTCTTAGTGTGTCTACTACCTACATTAGTTATTCTACCTCCAAAGGTCTACCACCACAATTAACATATTAGTTGTGTTATACACTCGAGTCTGGGGAAATAAAGAATGGTAAAATATTTTGGCATCAAATGTCTCAAAATTTCAGAAATTCCTTAATTATACTACCTACCCATCGCTATCAACACGATAACTGACATCTCAATGGTCCTGTACAATGGATAGTGGGGAAGTTATGGAATGGTCCAACATTTTGGCCTCTAAAGTCCCCAAAATTTCAAGAAATGCCTAAGGTGGTTGATTTTAGAATTATTTGAAAGGATAAAAAATATTAATGCAAACATACATCATCAAATACCATAATGGTGTTGTCTACCGAGGCCGCAATTTAGCCTAGACAACAAACTTCTTGCGAGAATCCAATGAGAATTTTTCAAAAATTCTATTGCTGAGGTGTTTGAATCAATTTTTTTGTGGTGGAAATGGATTCAGCACCATCAAGAACCCCTAATGCACCCAAAATCCTAAAGATTTATAGTGGGTACCCGGATTTGCAAAAAAATTGCCAAATTTGGTCAAAATCTTGCGAGAACTCCCATTATTTTTCAGGCTAAATTATGGCCTCATTAAACTACACTAAATTAAAATAGCAACAAAAACTCACACCCTAAACCTAGAGTTATGTGAAACATGTTCAACAACATCACATACATGCAAGGTTTCGTACCATGAAATCATGCAATATCAAAAGAATGTCATTTTTCTCATTAGGTGACCAATACAAACAATAGGGTATATTGGTTTATAAGCATTCTTTGTGTGTTAGGCTGTAGTCTTACAAGGCTGTAATTTATCCTCGAAAACAATGGAAATTTTCACACAATTTTGAGAAAATTCAGCAGAATTTTTTAGAAATTCATGTGCTTCATAATTTTAGGTGCACCTGGAATTTTGATAGTGTTGAATCGATTTCCACCATTAAAATAAAATGACTCAAACACCCCGAATATATTTCTTCAAAAAAATTTGGCTGAATTTCAGCAACAATTTCACCATCCTCACAAAATGTATTGTGGCCTTATTAGACAACATGTGTATAACTTCATCATCGAAGTAATAGTAAACCTGTTGCATGTGCTTGGTTCATCATCAAAGCAATATTAAAATTGTTTTGGCTATTTCCTACATTCTCATTTCCTTGGTGGGAAATCCAAGTCAAGGCTTTGGTTAGGTTCCTTCTTTTAAGGAATAATTATTTTAGTAGGTATAAAAGTGTATTATACAACTCAATTTAAAAATTAATCAATTTTTATATTCAAATTAGAAATAATAATAATTATTATTATTTACTAAATTTTTCGAGAAAATATTGAATTTAAATTTAACTTATTTTAAATAATTTTCTTTTTTATAAATAAATTTAGCATCCAAAATTCTCAACAAAACCCCTTGAAACTAACGATATAAAAATATTTATCTTCTCTGATTTTAATAAGCTTATACACTATTTACATATGACTTGAACTTCATATGACTTGAACTTGAAATCAAGTTCAAATCTCCGCATACCAAAGTCCTCAGTCACACAGCCCCGTCGCCATTCAAGATGCTCACCTGGGCTAACGGCAATCCACGAATATTAAAACAAAGGAATTATAATCAATGAGTTTAACCTGTCCGCGACTTCCATAAGTTCAAATATCACGCTTTCATTATCGTGTAACGTTAAAATATTCCAGCATTTTCTTACTTTGAAACCAGATATTCGCAATAATTATTAAATTGGACCTAAAGATTTTGGTAAATTCGTTATAGACGTTGCAAATGCTTTCCGGATACCCAATTGACGGTAATTACCTAATCTCTTTCAACAATCTCATGCAAGGTTTACCAGAAAAATAGTAACTCAAAAAATAAACTCAGAATTATGTTATCGATCCTTTGCATCCAGAGAACAATAATGCAAAATATCTAAAATCTCATGTTATACTCAAACTCAATAAGAGCACTAATTTAGGATTTTAACATAGTATTTTGTCAAATTTGGATCCCTTTGAGTGCACAGGTTAATAATAACGTAAAATGAGTTTTTTTTGTGCGATTTTTTTGGAAGTTTTTCAGGTGGGTTTTTTGGTTTAATTTTTCTAAAATCTCACAAAAATTTATTGAAATTACAAGTTTGATGGATAACCTCTTCATAATATAAGTATCTTGGGTTTTTTTGAGGGTGTTGAATCCATATATACAATCAAAAAACCAGTTTACATAACAGAAATCAAGATTTCACCTCAATTTTTAATGTCAGATTAGAACACCAAAAAAATTACACTAAAAACAACTCCAATGCAAAATATTTCAAATTTAATCGAAACTTTTACATTCAGAGTCGATATAACTACAAAATTTTCAACTACAACATAAAGAACCATTTACACAAAAATCGCTGACAACTCTGTCAAATTCCGATCTATTTGCATTCAGTGGTTAACAAAAAAGCAAAATATTCCAATTTTCTACGAACTCTGACAAATTTGAATCTATTTGCATTTAGCAGTCAACAATAACGGCATACTTTCCTATTTTCAACGAAAACTTTCCGTTCAAAATCCCCATAAACACAGAATTTTCAACATACGAACTCTAACAAATTTCTATCTATTTGCATTCAATGGTCGGGAATAATGGAAAATCTTCAAATTTCAACGGGAATTTTCCATTAAAATTTATCAACATAAAACTGTAAACCTGCACCACAGTAAAGCAGAGCATATAATGCTATAAAGAACTTTGCTGAAAATTCTGAAATCTCGTTAAAAAACAGAAACTAAAGACTGATAAACTAACTTATTTCTGATTTAGAGGGAACCGTGGTAGTAAGGAGCTTTCGGCTCCATTTTCAGCATTTCAAGATTTGAAGTACAGAAATCGGTCGAGAATTTTGATCGGTCGGATCCAGGAAATCTGAAAGGAGCGAGAGTTCTCCTGGATCGATCAATGAAATCTCATGAAGGTAAGTATGCATGCTGATAAAGTATACGTATACAGTCCTCGTTACAGGCCATCTAATTGCAGAGAAAACATGGCCGTTCAATAAACATTTGACTTTTAAATTATTTACGTTATTTTGACTGAGAAGACAATTTAAGCGTAGAAAAAATGGCTCGTTGACGGAGAATTTGCGTCAAAATTTTATGGATTTTTGTTGGAAATTTGGTAGTGTTTTGTTGAAATTACCGGTGGCTGTGAACTCTATAATTTGAATGTCACGTGCTTTTTTAAGATGATGAATTCATCTGTGTATTGGAAAATGCATTTTCAATAACAAAATGTCACCATTTTTCGGAGAAAAAAAACGTAACGATTTTATTAAGGATAAAAATGTTTACATGTGCATATTTCTGAGCTTTCAATCATGGCAAAAGACATCAATCCAGTCTACAGAAGCGTTGGTTGTTGGTCCATGTCCACAAGGGACACAGGGCTATGATAGAACCATCGGAAGCCTCAAAAAGACAAAGAGGGTAATACATATAGAAGCATTAAAATTCCAGATGATCTACCTGAGCAAGGGAAGGACAAAAACGAAATAGAGCCTCAGCGACAAAGAAGGTAATACATATAGAAGCATCAAAATTCCAGAAGATCTACCTGTGTAAGGAAGGACAAAAACGAAACAGAGTCATGTATAAAAAACCAAAACAGAGAATTAGATTGTTGCACACTTAAACCTCGAAAAATCCCCTGCCTTGAACTGTATTTTAAATGAGATTTTCAAAATGTATAAATGCATATGAAGAGGACAAACCTCTCTTGGATAAGGTATCAACAGTCTGATTCTGGTCTCTATACACATGCTGGAAAAAAATGTCCACAAAAGAGGGAGTAAGCAACCTAATAGACTCCATCCAATTAAGCAGGGAAGGAACCTCAAGCTCATTGACTCTGTGAACCCAGTTGATGATAGAGAAAGCGTCGCCCACAATAAAGATTTTGTCAATTGCCAGCAATAGAGCACATTGAAGCGACCAAAGCAAAAAAACATGCAAGAATGTGCTCTGAGGCGATTCGACAGTGAAAAACAAAAACCTAGCCGCCATTACACGGACCTGCCATAGCTGCTGCAGGTTTCTTCACTGATGGCCGCACATGGTAACAGATGCAGGAGGGGAGAGCTCTGCCTCCCCTCCACGGGACATGCACATATCTGACAACAAGCAAAAGCCTGTGACTCTGCCCTCCGCAGACACAGATCCGGAAACAGAAGAAACCCAGCAAAGGACGCAGAAAGAAAAGCTGCATTCAGCTCAGAATGAAGAGGATACAGAAAACAACGATAAGCACACCAATGCGGAACCATCTAAGACAAAAGCGACATCACGGACCTGCATACCAAAAGCGGCAGAATCGATCAAGGTGGATCTGCCAAGCCACCGTATCAACAGCGAAATACAATACATGCAGGACTACGCCCTCATTGGAAAGTTTCTGGGATTTTGGCCCACAGAGAAAGCCTTACAAGGCTGGATAGCCTCAAAATGGAAGCCAAAAGGACAAGTGACGTTGCAGCTTGGCCCAAAGGGCTTCTTCACAGCTATCTTCAACTGTCTCGAAGACAAAACGAGGGTATTTGAAGGCGGCCCGTACTTCTTCAACTCCTCCGGTTTGTATCTAACGAAATGGAAGCCAAGATTCAACCCGGACAAAGAAGACTTTAGCTGGGCCCCTGTATGGATAAGAATGTATTCACTTCCTGTGGAATACTGGAAAGAAGAGACGCTGGCTGACATTGGCAACAAGCTGGGGACCTTTATCAAAGTTGCAACTGAAACAAAATCTCGCAAATACACTTCCTATGCCAGGATCTGCGTCAAGATGCACCTAACCAAGACCCTTGCAGACACGGTAAGTCTCTTTCATGATGACTATGAATGGAAGCAGACTTTAGATTATGAGCACATCCCCTTTCGCTGCAGAAAATGTCATGAACACGGCCATCTCTTCCGTGACTGCCCCTTAAATGTTCAGCCATTGGCTCCTTCCAATGAGGCATCTAAGGATCAAGATGGTTATACCAAAGTCCCCACCCGCCGCCGGCATGCTAAGAAAAACCAAGCTATCCCAGATCTAGGACCCAAGGTGAACATCCAGAACCGTTTCTCTGTCCTAGCCTCCCAGGATTCTCCAAAGCTTCCCCACTCTGAAAACCCTGATCATCAGATTCCCATCGAGCCCCCCTCCAACCGCTCCATCACCTTATTATCCTCGGATCCAGCATCCTCCAAACCCGCAAACATATCCTCATTGGCGTATATCAAATCTGTCTCAGATCTCGAACCACCATTCCCTTCCAAAGGGAAAATCATATTGAATGAAAATCAAATAGCATCAGATATGGATCTTGATGCAGCACTAGCCTTAAGTCTTCATGATAATGCAGCGGAAATGGAACAAAACATCCCAATCATTATGGAGGAAGACAGAGTAGATGTAAATCTGGAAGAGTTTGACATCTCTAAGCTTGACATTTCCAAATTGGAGACTGCATGCAAACAAAAAGAGTATGACTCAATCCCCCCCTGGCAAATAGACAAACTTGAAGGAGTTTTGTCGCGAGTACATCACCATAAAAGTCTGGGTATTCAAGGCGGGAGTCACTGGGATGGAAAAAAAATCCTTAAAGAAACAAAGAAAAGAGGCAGAAAAACAGACCTTCAGAGAACAATAACAGTTGGGGAAATACTCATGGATTCGGGGCTATTTCCCAAACTGACAAAGTTCTACAAACCCACAATGCAATCTCCATGAAGCTCATATCCTGGAATGTAAGAGGACTCAACAGTCCCTCTAAACACAGAATGATAAAAAACTTGATTATGCAAGAACAACCAGCAGTAGTCTTTCTCCAAGAAACAAAAAGCAGTAGCACAATGATAGACAAGCTCGGCAACAAAATATGGGCAGGTAGTAGGTCAATATCAGTAGACGCTTCAGGGGCGTCAGGCGGTTTGGCCATTTTATGGAACCCGCAGATTGTTATGTTGGACAATTTCCATGCCACTCTCCATCTTATTCAATCCACCTTCCATCTCATAGGCACCAACATTCATGGGCACCTCACCAATGTATATTTCCCTTAGTCGATTCAGCAAAAATTGGACCTCCTGGATACGATCTCCCTCCTTAACGCAAATAGACTCTTCCCCTTGTGGATTGGAGGGGGTGATTTCAATATCATAAAATCAATGGAGGAAAAACAAGGGGGCAGAGTCCGGCTCGACAGCGACAGCAATGGCTTCAAGCAATTCATACAGCACAATCAGCTCATGGACATTCCTACCTCCAATGGTATCTTTACTTGGTCCAACAAACGCAAAGGAGCCCACCAAATTGCCTCAAGGCTGGATCGATTTTTAATTTCTGACAATTCGATCCACCTCGGAGGAGACTTCAGCACCTCAATCATTCCTCAAAGCGGCTCGGATCACTGGCCAATTCTGCTTCATTGGTCAAGACCAGGTCATGGCTGCAATCGTCCCTTTCGATTTGAAGCCTTTTGGCTAACAAACAGCAAATTAAAGGATGTTGTCACTCAAGCCTGGACATCATATTCACCACCAGCGGGAGCCAAGATGTATCAGTTTCAAGAAAAGTTAAAACATCTGAAACAAGTTCTAAAAAGATGGAATCGCACTCATTTTGGCAACATACAGGAGAGCAGACAAAAGCTGGAGCAGCAAATGAAAGAACTTCAACAAAAATTCATTCTGGCAGGACGCACAGAAGAACAAATTCAACAAGAGCAGAGCCTTAGGAGTCAGATAGAAGAGCGCCAACAACAAGAGGAAATTTTATGGAAACAAAAATCCCGAATAAGCTGGCTGAAAGAAGGAGAGAAAAACACAAAGTTCTTCCACAAAACTACCATACAAAGGCGCATGCACAACAAAATTACCTTTGTCAATAATCAACAGGGTGATAGAATAGAGGTTCATGAAGAAATGGAAAAAGAATTTACAGGCTACTTCAAGGACATTCTAAAGGAACCTGAAGTCAATCGGGATGAGGCAATCCAAGCCATCACGCAGCACATTCCCAAAATAATCAATGAGGACCACAACAATCAGCTACTCCAACCTGTTACACTGAAGGAAGTAGAAGAAGCCATGGCCCAACTCAAAGATGGCAAAGCACCAGGGCCAGATGGATTTACAGCCAACTTCTTTCATGAATTTTGGGAGCTCATTAAAGTTGAAGTATGGAATCTAGTGGAAGAATCCCGAAGCATGCATTGGGTCCTCCCTGCCCTCAACTCAACTTTCATAGCCTTGGTACCCAAAGAAGCAGCCTCCAGCAAGCCTGAGAAATACAGACCAATAGCGTTATGCAATGTGATATACAAACTCATTTCAAAGGTCATTGCAAACCGTCTCAAGCCGCTACTACCAATGCTAATCTCTCCAGAGCAAACGGGGTATGTCGAGGGAAGGCAGATCATGGATGGAATAATTCTCTCAAATGAAGTCATACATTCTCTAAAGCTCCTCAAAAAACCAGGTATGCTTCTCAAGCTCGACCTTTCCAAAGCTTTCGACAAACTTAGCTGGAATTATATTCATAAAATGCTCTTAGCTTTTGGTTTTAATGCAACATGGACCAGATGGATCATGAACCTCATAACTTCTCCAAGTTTTTCTGTCTTACTGAACGGATCTCCCTCACCTCCCTTCAAATCCTCCCGTGGCATTAGGCAAGGGGATCCTCTCTCGCCATTTCTCTTTGTTTTAATGGCTGAAGGATTAAGTAGGCTCCTCAAATCAGCAGTATCCTCCCAAGCTCTCAAAGGATTATCCCTCCACGGCCGCCCTCCCCAGACTCATCAACAATTTGTTGATGACACTCTGCTCTTCGGGCATCCCTCTGTTAAAGAAGCCTCCGTATTCAAATCTCTTCTAAATATCTTTGCTGAAGCTTCCGGCACATCCATTAACGTCGCCAAATCCCAGCTCTTTTTCTTCAATACTCCCCCCTCCACGCAAAGGAACATTGCCAGAACTCTGGGATTCACAATCTCCCATTTGCCTTCTAAATATCTAGGAGCCCCCCTCTCTGATTCAGCGACCAAACAAGTGTCTTGGAGGTCACTTCTGGACAAACTTGAATCAAAGCTTTCCTCATGGACTTTCAGGGCTCTAAATCTAGCTGGTAGGCTTGTCCTCATTAAATCAGTACTACAAGCAATGCTGCTCTATCTCTTCTCCATCTTGGCAGCTCCAAAAGGGATACTGAAGGCTATGCGCATTCTGCAACGCAACTTCCTCTGGGGTTCCACTGCCTTAAATAGGAAGTGGGCTCTTGTCAAATGGACAGAGGTGTGCAAAACCAAATCAGAGGGAGGGTTAGGACTTCGGGATCCGCTTCAAAGCAATAACACAATGGGGGCTAGAATATGGTGGAACTGGGTCTCCAAGCCAAACTCCCCTTGGGCTCAATTATGGCAAGCAAAATATGCCAGGGGCAGCTGCTGGAGTGACCTCATCAGAATTAATCCCACGGCGCAAGGTTCACTCATCTGGAACAATGCAAAAACGCAGAGCCGCTTCATTCAAGAACACAGCTTTTGGGAAATACACTCAGGGACTGCCGCCAGATTTTGGGAGGACTCTTGGCAACAGCTCCCAAAACTCGCAAATTTGTTCCATAAACCTCTTTGGCAGGCTCATATGAAGCAAACAGGTATTACCCAGGTACACCAGTTCTGGCAGTCTTCCTCAAATCATGATTTTCAAACATGGAAACCAGCACAACAATGGCAAATAGATTGGCAAGGAGAAACATACACAGAAATAGAACAAGAACTCAAAGAAAGGAGAATCCGCCACTCCAATCAGCAGGACAAATTACGTTGGGGTTATACAACCAGGGGCACCTTCACCACTAAAGAAGCTCACCATCTGCGATATTCCAATCTCCAAGAGGAAAAAGATCAAATTTGGGAGAAAGTCTGGCACAAAGGGCTATGGCCCAAGATCTCCACCTTCATATGGCTATTAAGCAAAAGGCGCATCCTTACTTGGGATAACCTAATAAAAAGAGGGTTCATTGGGCCCTCCAGATGCCCAAACTGCAATACCAATAATGAAACTATCAGTCATCTAATGGAAGACTGCCCCCTAGCAAAACAGATATGGAAGAAAGTCGAAAATTGTAATATGAGAGCAATCCCTAGACAGGCGGACGTCACGGAAAATATAAGAAACTGGGCCAAAAATCCATTCAATTGCCAGATTCTAAACTCTCTGTGGAACATCATTCCCGGCTTCCTGTACTGGACTCTGTGGAAAGAGCGCAACCACCGAATTTTCAACAACACCTACCGATCCATGGATGATCTCTGGCTCACCCTCAAACAAAATATACAGGAAACCTTGGCCATCCGAATCTGGAATGAAACTGACATGCCCGAGATCCCACAAGAATGCAGAATACTGAAGGAATGGGATCTTGATCTCAAGCCCCTGGTCAAGGCAAAAACCTCCCCTTGCTTCATATCTGCCTCTCCTTCATCCTGGTCCCCTCCTGCCTTAAACTCCTACAAGATAAACTTCGATGGCGCTGCCAAAGGCAACCCCGGCCCTGCAGGCTTCGGAGGGGTCATAAGAAATCATTCAGGAGATGTGAAACTCTTGTATTTTGGCACATTAGGCAAAAACACCAATAATGCCGCAGAGCTGGAAGGACTATGGAAAGGAATATGTTTAGCTGAACAATATAACCTCTCCCCCCTTGAAGTTGAAGGGGACTCGCTCATACTAATAGAAGCAGCCAAAAGAATACAAGCTGGCGCCAGAGCTGTCAAAATTGCAAAAAGTTGGAGGTTGCTAAGTCGTCTGGAATCCCTGGAGGAAAAGCTCCTCATTCCCCACAACATAACCTTCAAGCATGTCAGAAGATCAGCAAACCAGGTGGCAGATCGGTTGGCTAATCAAGGAGTGGCTCAATCGATAACTTACTTCTCGGGTGCTCTGGATATGGTTGAAGATGATCAACTTAAGAAAGAATGCATCTCTCTGGTGCAAAAAGATCTCCTTCTCCCGGATGCGGGTGTTAATGGAGTTAATGCCGCGTGTTAATGGAGTTAAGGGGCATGTGGCTTGTCACATGGGCAACTGTCAGCCCGGACAAGCCACGCCACTCCACGACGAAGGCCCCTTAAATTCGCCGGAAGGCGAAGCAATGGGCGCGTTTGAAATGGTTTATGCGGAGGGGAATGTCGTTGGACTGTCCAGTCGATTGCAGGGGAATGCTGTGGGAATGTACAGTCGATTGCAGGCGCCATTCAATGCGCTGCAACATTCGAGGAATATGGGAGCTATTAAGGTTGCAACCCAAACCACTCTGTCGCCATTCAAGCCATTTGAGTGGGTGTTAGCCTGGTGTAAGGTTTCTCAGGGGAATTTTGGTGTAGGAAGCAATTGTCAGATGTCCAGGGAAAGGCTCAGGATGAGCAGTTGCAGAGGAGGGTCACGGGGTCGTTCTGCCTCTCAGAGGCCTGAGATTTCACCCTCCTCTTCAGTAGAGATCACCTCTGAGCAAAACAGGCCTCCGGGCAGCAATGTTAGAGGAAGTTGGGGTATTCCGGAGTGTGGTCACACGGAACACCCGGCCATTCGTTACAGAATCCCCTGCGCATTTGCAAACAATACTCTCATAGTTTCGGTTACCGTGGAGCATTGCAGCAGTATTCGGGGGCGTTTGGAAACTGTGAATGTACCGAGGGTGGATATGGAGACTCCCACTGTCGACTTCAGGCGTCCAATTCAGAAGGATGAGGCCGGCCCCAGTGAACCTGTTCAGAGGAGCTCGCGCCAGGAAAAGGAAGACTCGGAAAAGCTCAAGGGTCCTGCAAAAGATGAGCCTCACACCACGGATGAAGACTAACTCAGAAGACGCCAAGTCTGTGCGGCAAGGAATGAATCTCTCTGACCATCTCATTTTGCTTACTTTGTATGTTTGTCATGGGGTTTATGTTCGCAGTGTCGGTCCAAATCACCATAGTATTAGTCCACGCGTCAGTCTACATGTTCACCGTGTCGATTTCTATATACACCGTGTCGAGTTATGACTCCATCGTGTCGATTTCTGTATTCACTGTGTCGTATTAGGTATCCATCGTGTTGCATCATGTATCCACCGTGTCAGCAGGAAGGTAAACTGGTCTCTCTGCAAGTTTAGCTATGACTGATATCTTCATGGAAAATCTCTTTGAAGAAACAGGGCCTCAGCCCAGATGTAATTTTTGCTGTAATTTTGGCATTTTTGTAATATAATTAGCTCAGTTTTAACGAGAAAAAAAAAATAGAGCACATTGAAGCAATCCCCAAAGGGCGATTAGTTCAACCCAGGAATTTGATCCGTCACCTGCAAACCAATAAAAGCTTGAGGCATCCGAACGGTTGATCGGAATATGTGCTGCACAGCCGCAATGGCCCACAGCAGATGCCACATCAAATAACCTGACGGGGAGCTTGTCCTCGAGATCAAGAGAGGAGACAGTTTGTAGGCGAGAACTGTTGAAATATAATTTCAACTGTGCGTTTGAACAACGCCCAAAACCGCCGCAGCGAAACCCTAAACCATCTAACACATTTCGGACCGCCTTTTGGTGTGAAGTGGTTTCCGCTCCGATGCAATGAAATCTTGACGCGCGTCTAATGCATTTTTGTTCCGTACACGTTTATCGGAGCATAACCTTCAGCATAAAAGGGACTCCCGAAATCGCCGTCAACCGTCCGATTCATGTAACACCCCTTGTGAAAAGTAAATGCTAGTAACTAGTGAAGTAATTATGGAACAAAGACTTTATTTAAAATATGTATAATCATGTTGTTAATGTTATGTTAATAAAAATACAGTTGTGTTGGTACCATTTTGAATTGAGTTATGATTAATCATGGTTAGTAACTGAGGAATCAGTTACCCTAACTACCTGGAGGTAGTTGAGACCCCAGAGGAAAAAAGGGGAAAAATGCCAAGTCTGGTTAGGATCTGTCACACGGAATCTGTCAAGGGTGCGGACACGACTGACCTTCCTAGAAGTCTAAGACATTCTAATGACAAACAAGACAAAATGGAGTGATCTTTCTCTAAATACACCTTTTACAACATGAAAACTACAAGTGTTTAGGCTTACCTTATTCCAAAACGCTGTTGTTGAAGTCCGTTCTTGACGATCCGGATGAGCTCCTCCTTCAAGTCAATTCCTGCAACCACAAACAATCAAACAATTACCAAGCACTTGCATTTCATATAATAAAACATATATTCAACATGCAGACCAAGGAACACATGAAATAACTCATTAACACAAGCTATTGAGAAAAATAAACCAGTTTGTATTAATAACGAAACAAAGAAACTCTTACAACCTGGCCTTGGTGTTGTGCAAATTCCTCCCAGGGTCCATCAAGGGTTTTCCTCTACTTTGACAAAGCTCACCCTCTCCCAAGTAGAATCAAGTGAAGACAATCTCTCCTCACAAAGGCTCTAATGGAAGACCTAAATCCTGCAGCATTTACCCAAAGAAAATGTATAGCTCCAACCTCCTCTCCTTCTGGCTCAATGCCTTCATTTATAGTGCTGTAAAGAGGTTATTCAGGTCCACTATCAATGGGATCATCCCCCTCTATGGGTGGGATAGCTCCCTTATTGATGGGATAAGTTCCCCCTTAATAGAGATACATGAACCAACTGGAGGCGCATCCATTTCATCAAACCGACCTCTAGAATGTTCTAGAAGTAACCACAAGTAACTTTTTCAAGATAAAACTCGCGCATTTTGCCTTTTACAGAGGGACGCACCTGTCCCTTAACATACAGAGCGTCTATGGACGCGGATTTTGTGAACATGGTCAGCGTCCCCGCAGGTAAGGCTAGAGAGAACCTGCGACCCCAGAGATAAACATGATTTTTACAAGACTTTCTCTCTTCTTTGAGTTTGAGATGGATAACAGAGGCATGAGACTTGCCTAAGAGGGTAGCATGACTTGTTGATTGGAGCCATACTAACTGTAAGTAGTCAAGGTGACATTTTTTAGTGTAACAGATTGCCCCCTAAAGTGCGAAGCCTGGAATAGAATAGGGTTTTGTAATTCTAGGAAGGGTGAAGCGCTTTATCATTTCAAGGATTGCCTTGTGGATGGCCTGGTTGGAACCTGCAATTTTCAACACAAAATACATGGATAAGATTATATCATCACTGAGGTAGGCATTCCCATACTCAGATTCAAAACTTTAACTAATGGACTAACTATTCTGATACAGGAATGATCTTGCAGTACATCATTTTTATAGACTTTTGTAGACACAGTATGGACGCAGCCATCTGTTTATGATTAGTCTACATAGATAATGAATACAAAACTCCTCGCAGCCTGGATGGTAGAAACTAGATCCAGGGTCTTCACTTCTACTTCCCGAATTGGTACGATTCTAGCCATGTGATTAAATGATTCGATGTCGAACATGGTAGAAACCACTTGATTACCAGTCAATGATGTAAACTGTTAACAAGCGTGAGAGAAACCACCAGTAATGTCAATGGTTCTCAAAGTACCAAGCACAACCCGTGAAATGTGAATAGATGTTTTGATGTCGAACACTTCACGGAATCCTCTGATCGAAAGTCAATGATGTAAACTGACGTCAAAGGCGAGAAACCTGCCATTGATGCATGCAGACTTCAAGGTACTGTCGATTCCTAAGTCATCTTTCTAGATAATGTGTCGATGTCGATAGAAAGCGACCCGTTGCAGGCAAGCCTGCAACACGAAATCATTGTTCAAGTTGAAGAAATGTTGCTGTAAGGACTGACTCAGGGATGGTCAATGGATGACAAGTATTTTGCAGATGAAAGTTTTGCTTGCAGACCTCTTGAACACATAACGACACAACAGATGGTTTGGTGACGAATAACTCAAAGTTGATCCCTGAACCCGGTTAAAGATTTTCAAAGTGATTTAGTCAACTGTGAGGTAAAAGATTTCCCAACCCAGGTGAATGAAAAGTGTCGTGTTCAAGAGCGGTAATAAAGTTTCTTCTGAGGCAAAAGGTGACAAATAGGTTCATTCTTCTCTTTTTTCCCCCACCATTTCTGGCAAGTACCTCTTTATTTTTAACAAGCTTGAGGAGGATAACATATGCTTGATTATAAGCTCATCCTTCGGACGAGTCCAACCTAGTTTAAATGCGAACCCTAGGAAGGAGTGGTTCGTTCCTGTTTGTAATTGAACAGGTCCTTTACTGTAAAAGTTTAACGAGCCCAGTATAGGAGAAACTCGGCGTTTTTCAATTTTAGAGAGTCTGAAAAACTTAAGGAAACTCCACGTTGAACTTTTTCGTATATTTGTGTCCCTCAAGCCCGAAAAAGTATAAAATAATACCTGGGGGAACCGCTTGATCTTGCGACCAAGGAGTACTTTCATAATAGTATCGTTGACCTGAAAAGTAAAAAGCGATCAAAGACACGTCGTTTTATTTCCTTATCGAGTTTGAAACGACAAAAACCCGGCAATCTTTTCCTGATTTTACGGTCAGAAAAGAGCTAAAAGGGGACCGTCTTTTAATTCCGTTTTAACGAGTGAAAAAGAAACACTCGGCGATCTTTTCATGTTTTAGGAGTCAGAAAAGGGCTTAAAAGATGACTCTGAAATTTTGTTTGTGAAAAATTACAATTTCCCTTGAAATCCCTTCGTCCTGCACAAAAGCGACACATTACTCATACCTGTTTAAAATAGGCAAAAATACATTTGAAAACATCTTTTCATGGTAAAAAATGAACTAATTCATCCAAAAAACCTATAAAAAGACCTTTTACCATGTCATTTTTACCGTTTCACTGTTGAGGTTGAAAAAGGAGCTTTTGACAAGAAACTTCCCGTGGTTGCTGCGGAAAATCTGACCGTCGGAATCGAACGCCGCTTCACCGAGGTATTTTACACATCCCACTCTTCATTTTTATCCGTTTAGTTTTTTGTTTTTGGTCTCTGTTTCATTTTTTGGGGGGGTTTTGGGTTCAAAATGCGCCCCTCGGCGGACGCAGGTGCCCTTCGGGTGAGCCGCGTCCCCCGACTTTTTCTCACACGGGAAAAAGGTCTGGGGACGCAGTCCGCCTTCAGGCGAGCTGCGTCCGGACGCCCTGTGCTAAAAAGCCGGGGTGCGTCTTCCGCAAAGGGCGCATTTCAAAACCCTAACTCTCTCAAAAAACCACCAAATTTTCTCAAATTAATTTCTAATTGACTCTTTTGATGTGCAGGGCCCAAAACATGTTAGACTGGAGAGAGAGAGAGCACGTAGAAGACGATGAAGCTGCGATTAACCACCAACCCTCTCTGGATGCCTTAAGAACATGTGGATTGTACAAATATTGGACCATACCGGGCATGAGGGGCCAGGTAAGATTTTTGGAATGGCTAGTTGAGCGATGGAACGTTCAAGATCAATGCTTTTACATTGGAGGGCACCAGCTCGAGATAGAGCCCTCGGATGTATACTTTCTCACTGGCTTGCCAAACAGAGGTGAGCAACTCAACCTTGCGGGGACCAGGCCGGGTGGCCAATCCCTTGATGATCTCCGCGAGGAGTGGTGCAGACCAGGGACTCGCCATAAAAAGGGCGTGGAGATAAAGCACATCGCTCTGGCGGAACTTAGAGTTATTGCATTTACGGTCACTAGGATTTGTGGCGCGGCCGCCTTGCACATTGCTTCCGGATCCCAAATGCGGATGGCAGTTGACTGTTACCAAGGCACCATCTTCAACTGGTGCGAAGCTGTGTCGGCTCATATGAAGAGCCAACTAACCAAGGCAAAGAACGGACGACTAAAGACTTTTGGATATGGGCCTCTAGTCGTGAGCTTTGCCTTGGAGAGAGTTCCTATGCTGATCCCTCAGCAACTCACTGTTGATGACTTGGGTCCTCGGGAGCCAAAGCTTGTTCGATGGGTTGCGGTGATGGCCCGGCATCCTGACGAGGGTGCTGCAGTGGTTCGATTCTCTGACAGTTACTTCGACTGGCTAGAGGGCCAGCTTTTTGTGATACAAGACTTTCCATATGCCGGAATGGATTTCAGAGGTGATCCGGACATGGTTCTTCCACAGGGAGAACAATGGGATGACAGAGGTACTTTCATTTTCACAAGTTTTCTAATTATGTATTTTTTATTTTTCATATATATCGTCTCAACGTAACAGTAAAATTTTAAAAATGCAGATGTTGGACCACAGCGTCCAGCCAATCTCCGGCCTTATGACAGACGACATCCAGCTGCACCGGCACCGGCCTTACAGGATGCGACAGCAGAAGTACTAGCCGATTTGGAGCATGATCTAGAGCGTCTCACGGCAGATATACCTGAGACTACTATGGATGACATTCCAATGAGGCTTCAGCGCTTCGTGGTTGCAGTCCCTGGACCGTTTAGGAGATTTCTGCGCAAGATAGCCCGCGCAGTGGTGTCGTACAGAGAGCACCACCAGTGATTGACTAGTCACTTTTGTAGTCACATGTGACATTTTTGACTTTTTGCACTATCATTTTGCCGATCATAAGGTGTGTTAAACCTATGATCGAAGACGATGTATATATTTTTGGACACACTTCTATCTATATCTATATATCACTATTATCGGCTTATCTTGTTTAACATGTATGATGAAATGTCTTTAAATTTACTTGCATGATTATTATAAATGTCTGTCCAACACTTGAGAAGCAATTGCATCTGCTAATGTATTCAAAGACCTTGGAATATGTTGATATTCAATGTAATCAAATTCACGTTCCAAGAGACGCACTCTCAAAAACAACCTTAATAACACAGGATTTCTAATGGCATAAACTCTATTAAGCTGTAATACAACAAGTTCAGAATCTAACCTCACTATCAAACGTCGAATTCCAAATGAAATAGATTCGGATAATAATTCAACCACTGCACTGTATTCTGCAATGTTATTCGTTGTTTGACCGAGGCTTACCCCATGCATAGAAACTAACTCGTCAGAGGGCGAATAGATAACCCAAGCTGCGGAAGAGATATTCCGTGTACTACGACAAGCACCATCAGCAAATCCAATGTATGTTTGGAGAGGCGTCGACATCTACAATATCAAGAGTAAAACCAAGATGAGCCAAAATAATGACGAAAAACCACACTTGCTAAGCTAAGCACACTGACTAAACTAACACACTTGCTAGCTAGAAAGGAAATCTAACCTATCTAAAAATTTCTCCATCCATCATTTTAAGCATAATACCTCTTTAGGTAAAGTCCATTTCTGGGTTTGCCCAAAGAGTCCCCATCAAAATCAACTAACTCATAAGCCCCTTTTGCTAGCTTTCGCTTTACAATGTAGGGCCCATGCCACATGGGAACGAATTTTCCAGCACCTAGCTTATCGTTTGCTTGATCATATAATAGTACTAGGTCTCCTTCCGAAAAACTTCGAGGGGTTACATTTTTATCGTACTGAGCTTTCATTCGTTTCGCGTGAGTCTCGATAGCTAAAGTAGCGTCACGTCGAGTCTCATCTAATTTAGCTAAGTATAACAACCGTTTCTCCTCTTCGGAAGTAGCTGGAAGTAATTCGACAGCCATTTGAAGTGATGGGATTTCGCACTCAATAGGTAACACAGCTTCTAAGCCATAAACTAGCTGAAAAGGGGTGAAACCTGTTGAATTTTTCACTGAAGTTCGATATGCCCATAGTGCCGAAAATAACATGTTATGCCAATTCGTTCGATGGATACCAATGATCCGTCGAATCATGACGACTAGAACTTTGTTGATTGACTCAACCAAACCGTTGGCTTGCGGATAATAAGGTGTAGAGCTATCGTGGCGCAAACCAAGCTGGCTTGTAAGTTCAGTCATCATGACATTTCGAAAATGGCTTCCATGGTCCGTAATGATTGCTTGTGGGACACCAAACCTAGTTATGATATGATTGAATACGAAAAGTGCAGCTGTCTTGCCGCTTGCGTCGAATGTAGGCATCGCCTCGGCCCACTTAGTAAAATAATCAACCGCAAGGATGATATACGCATGCCCCCCGGCCGAGTGAGGGTTACAAGTAATAAAGTCAATGCCCCATTTGGCGAATGGACCAGCGGCAATTATAGGGTGGAGAGGAGCAGGTGGAGCGCGCATCTTGCGATCAAACACTTGACAGTTGTGGCATTTTCTGACGGCAAGGATACAATCTTTAAACATAGACGGCCAGAAATAGCCAGCGCGCAACACCTTCTGAGCTGTGGCATACCCAGACATATGACCGCCACATGCTCCAGAGTGACAATCATTCAAAACTCTCTCAGCCTCATCGTGAGTTAAACAACGTCGAAAAACTAAGTCTGCCCCCAGGCGATAAAGTGTATCTCCAATAATTCTGTATTGCTGGGATTGAAACCGAATTTTTCGACGGTTTTCCTTGGAAGTTTCAGGCCGAAAGGTTTGGGTTTGGAGATAGATGATTATATCCCCATACCACGGATCTACAGTGCTAATAAGAAACAAAGATTCGTCCGCAATGGACTCCTCTGCCACAGTCTCTGTGTCAGCACTCGGGAAATCACACATCAATTCCGCGAAGACTAAAGATTTCTTAGACTTGGACTTCTCAAACTCCAAGTCGAACTCTTGCAGGATGACGATCCATTTAGAGTACTTGCCCCCTAGCAGTTGTTTTGTCAAGATATAAATCATAGGGTTGCAATCCGAAATAACAGTAGTTTTGCGGAGAAGAATGTAGTGACGAAAACGCTGGACAGCTTGAACGGCTGCCAGGGCCAATTTCTCCACATGCGAATATTTTAACTCAGTTGGATTTAAGGTTCTGCTAAGGTAATATATCACATGCTCTGCCTTGAATTCATCTTCTTGAACTAACACCATTCCAATGGTGGAATGCGAAGCTGCGAGGTATAAGAAGTAGTCCTGGTTGTAGTTGGGAGGATGCAATAACGGTGCATGGGTCAACGCGTGTTTCAGTGCATCAAAAGATTGTTGAGCAATCTCGTCCCAAAAGAATTGTACGTTCTGTTTCAACAACCGTGTAAAACCTTTAGTGACCTCGGCGTAGTTAGGGATGAATCGGCGTAAAAAGTTTGCTTTCCCTTGCAAGCTTTGGAGTTGGCGCAAACTCGAAGGAGGAGGCAATTGGATGATAGCCTCGACTTTCGAGGGATCGACGCGAATGCCGGTTTTGGAAACAACAAATCCCAGCAATCGACCTGTTTCTATACAGAAAACACACTTGTGGGGATTCAACCGAATTCGATAATGCCTACACCTCATAAAGATTGCTCGTAAATGGACAAGGTGATCAGCTCGGTGTAAAGAATGAGCAGGCAAATCATCGAGATAGGGTTGCACAATGTGCTTGATGTCATGAAATGCATAAGACATGGCCCGTTGAAAAGTAGCACCGGCATTCTTAAGGCCAAAAGGTAATTTGCAATAAGCAAATGTCCCCCATGGACAAATGAATGCCGTTTTTGGTTGATCGGCAGGTAGAATATTGATTTGATTATACCCTGAGAAACCATCCATGAAGGAAAACATCTCACTTCCGGCACAATCATCAATAATTTGATCGATATAAGGCGTAGGATAGTTGTCTTTTGGACAAGCTCGATTGATATCCCTATAATCGATACAGATTCTTATTGTTCCTTGTTTTTTATTGACGGGAACAATATTCGATACCCAATCCGTTAACGGGATCGGATAAATGAAACCTGCTTTCAACAGCTTTTCGACTTCGGCTTTGATTGCAGCTGCTTTTCGAGGGTGAATCTGACGCAACCGTTGCCGAATGGGTTTAGCATCCGGGTAGGTTTTGATTTCATGAACAACAATGGCAGGATCGATTCCTGGCATTTCTTCGTAGGACCAGGCAAACACGTCGCGGAATTCTTGGAATAGGGCCTTGTAAGTTTCAATTTCTTCGTCAGTACATGCGGCACCTATATGAATGTTCTCCTTGATTCCGGGCTTCACTGAAATATCAATGGGAATAGTACGAGAAATATTCCCTAAATTCAGCTCTGAATCAGAATGTTTCGTTGGATCCTGAGCGTCTTTGACATATTCAGCGGTAAAGATAGATGAAAAATCATTTTCAAAGCATCATCCTTAGGTAAAAACGAAGATCTGTGATGGAGATCGTCCCATGGTAGATCATCTACACTTAGGATTTCGCGAAGTTGTTCGTCAGATGACACTTCTTCGGGAAACGTTATCCGTTCTAAGGGTGAGGTGAAAAGTGACTCTTCACTGACCACATTCATTTGGTCGGTTGAATGAAAGTCGGTAAAAGACATAAGAGCTTCATAAGCAATCTCATACGGACTCAACGGCATAACATCACCGAGTGAGTCTAGCTCAGAGTCAGAGGGAACATACCAAGGATCATCATAAATAATGTTTTCTGACGTGATCATATGAATTGTTGCGAACGAAGGGTCTGCATTGAGTGGAGGGAGAGGAAAAGTTCCCAGTAAACCGGAATCCTTAACTAAACCTACACCAATGTCCCTATAAGGGATTGTCGTTTTACCAACATGCTGGATAGTTTCTAAAGAGGTTGGGTCGGATGAAAAGTATGTCAGCTGATCAATAGTCACGATCTTACCGTTATGTGGAAACTTAATGACTCTGAAGACCGATGAAACGACCGCTGTCATAGCATATGACCAACTTCGACCCAAAAGAAGGTTGTAGTCTAGAGGGGCATCAACCACTTCCACATCCAGACTAACGGTTTTACCTTCGACCCCTATAGGCAATTCTTGTAGAATACCAAACGGACGGAACCCACGGCCATCAAAGGCCTTAAGGATGGTGGGGGATTGGTTCAACGAAGGAGAACCAAGCGATCTCCAACATTGAATCGACATAATACACGTAGAAGCTCCCTCATCAATCACAGTCCGATGAATAGGCCTGTTTTTGACTATCACTGGAATTTGGAAAGCCATTTGATGGGGGAGACGCGGTGTACTACTTTCTAGATCAAAGATCATTAGGTTCGGGTCCTGAACATCGACAGCTCCAATAGCCGACAAAAGCAATTTTCGTTGCGCTGGACATGATTGCAGCACTTCGAGTGCCGACATTGCTGAAGGTGAAACAGCTAAGTCTTCAACAATGTTGTAATTCTGGGCTGCTCTCGCATGTGGATTGAAAGCAGACCTTCGAAGTACACCCTTGGCGGGCGGCTTAATCACTAAGTCTGGGTTAGGTTTTTCGATCTGTAGTGGATCGGAACCAGGAGCTGAGGTTGATGGGTTAGAGTTAGAAGATTCTGCTTCTTTACCATCAACAGGAGCCTTACTACCATAATCTTGCGATCGAGTCGCAATCCTGACATGAGACATCATCAAAATGGGTTCTTCACTGGCATTCGAAGAAGAACCTATCATCTTATTTTCCTGCTCGGGGAATGGATTCTTTAACACAGCAGGAGTCGGAGAACCTTTAACTATTTTCACTACCTCGGCCCGATGAGGGCAGTCTCTCGTAAAATGATCTTCTTCACAAATGAGACAAGGATAACGAGGTTTGCGCTTTTCGTCATTAGTTTCCGACTTTTCCGTTTTCTCCTTTGGAGCCTTGTCTGCTTTAGCCTTCTTCTTTCCTTTCTTCTTTCCACCGTTTTTGGATTTGGCCGTAGATGACTCTACAGCGTGAATGTCGGCGGTAAGTTCAGGAGGAGAAGACTCTCCTGTCGGAGAATCAGGCAAAGTGATAATTGGAGTATTGGAGGTCTTGGAAGACTTCTTCTTACTCTTCGTAGTCACGATACCGATCATACCATCAGCGGCATGAGATCCCGAAGGAGCAGCAGCGATTTGGTTTGACTTTGGAAGATCCGGAATTTTCTCGTGTAACGTACCCGACTGAGTGTAAACTAAGTCAAGGTATTGTGCCTGAGCAATGACTTGCTCCTCAGTAACTACGCCGGCCTTAGCTACATCTTCAGTAATTCTTGGTAATAATGATTTTACAAACCATTCAGCTAAAATTTGGTCCGGGATAAAAACTTTCACTAATCTCCTTCGACGTCTCCACTCATGGATGTGATCAGAAATGTACGTGGATGTCGATTGTTTTAGCGAAGTTAATAATTCCGTACCATTATCGTATCTGACTGGTAACTGAAAATGAGTTAAGAATGAAGTAGCTAACTGGCTAAAGTTGTAAAAAGAAGCCCGTGGCAACTCAATGTACCACTTGGCTGCGAGACCAATGAGTGTACGCTGGAAAAGACGTAAGCGGATAGAATCATCTGAGATGGAATTTGATGCACACCAGAGGTGGTAAGTCATCACGTGATTAGACGGATCCTCTCCAGACTTACCTTCGAACTTGGGTATATCGCTGGGCAACTTATTTGGCATTGGCGGCCAGAACGGAAGATATTGAATTGGATCGTTCGTTAGGCGCGTCAAGTCGGGTAAATCTAAAGTCGCAATAAATGGTAACTGCCGGTTAGGATCTCTGAAACTCTGAGTCACAATACCAGCCCCAGGAGGAGGATATCCAGGATAACTAGGAACAGGATTCGCATTGGGGATATTATATCCTCCTGGAAAACCAGGATTAACCGGACCGTACTGGGGTTGTTGAGGTGGTTGATAATTGTACCCAGGATACGGTTGATACTGGTAAACCGGTTGTTGGGCAGCTTGACCAGGTTGATACTGTCCCTGGTACGGAGGTTGAACAAATTGAGGTTGAGTAGTAACAACCGTACTTGTACCAGGTTGACCTGCAGGCATCTGGACTGTGGTTTGAACCGTGGGTCCAGACAACGGTACAGATGTCTGAGGAACGGTTACAGGGACAGTAGAAACCGGAGCTGCCGATACTCCAGATGTAAGCATGGTAGATGAAGCGGTAGCTGCTGCAGCCGTGTGAGGTGGAGTACTCGGTGCAATTGGCGGCTGAGTAACTACAGAAGTTACAGGGGTCTGAACACTTGACTGGACAAGTTGCGGTTGCTGGGGTGGACCAGGAACTGCAGGTTGTCCTGCTTGAGGTACCGACTGTATACTTGGTTGCGACATCTGTTGACCCTGTGACGGATCCCATGTTAACATTCCAGGGTATTGACTCGTAACAGGTTGAGGATACTGAGATCCATAGCCGTATTGAGGATAGGGTTGATAACTGTAAGGTGTAGTCCCATATGATTGCCCTTGAGGTGGTTGATAACCTTGACCAGGGTATTGACCCGTAGGTTGATAACCTTGAGGTAAATACGAATACTGGGGTTGACCTTGACCTTGAGGTTGGTATCCTTGAGGTTGATACCCTTGGGGTTGATACCCTTGGGGTTGCCATCCTTGAGGTTGCCATCCTTGAGGTTGATACTGATACTGAGGTTGACTTTGGGGTACGTATTGAGGCTGGGGTTGATACCCTTGGGGTTGATACCCTTGAGGTTGCCCCCCAGTCACAAATGAAGTACCTTGAGGTTGCCCCCCAGGCATTAACGAAGGTTGCCCCCCAGGCGGTAATTGGCCACCTTGAGGTTGGTTAATGGGAGTTGAACCTGACATCATATAAACTTCACCTATACTCAATGGTACATTACCACTGTTTCCAACTAATAACCCATGATCAACAGGTTGAGGAGATGCTCCCGCAAAGGTACCAGAAAGTGACTGATACCCAGTAGGAACAGAAGGACCGCCATGTAAAAATGATTCAGGACTTTGCGAAAACACAGACGACTGACCAGACATATTTACAGGAGAATGAATTCCTCTAGGTGGAACCGGAGTACGAGGTGTAGAAAAACCTACTGAGTTGTCTAAAAAATTGGTTAATGCAAGGTACCAAGACTCACTTCTAGGAGGACTGTAAAAGATGGATTCACGCTCCCTTAGATCAAGGGTAATTAGATCTTCAGAATCAGAAACGCCTATTTCTTCCTCTGGAACAAGTTCTTCTATAGCAATTAATCCAACAGGAAGATTTTCGGTGATAATTCTTTCTATTCTTGGTGAATCAGGAACACTAGGAGTTGGAGTAACAGGTTCTGAAATTTCAGGTTCTTCGCCTGTTTCACTGGCAGATGAAAAACTACCAGCAAGCTCGGAAACTGTAACAGCTTCGGGATTGTAACCTGTTTCTAATCTTTGGTAATCTGGATGGACTACCAAAGAAGATTCTCCTTCTTCAGGTGAACCTACTCTACTGCCACTAGGAGGAGTTACAAGGACCTTTAACCCTTCTAAATGACCCGGAATGTTTTCAGGAGATTCACCCCGCGATTTACGGAGTTTTCTTAACAAATCTATCCCGGTAACAATCTCAGGAGACTTGCCCCGAAGTCTACGGGACTGTCTCGGTAATTCCGCCACAATTAAAGATTTTAACTACAACACACGAAATCAAAGTAAAAAATTTCAAATCAAACCACCTAAAGTCTTCTAAAGAACCAATCAAATTTGAAGCACACGCCTAAATAATCTAGAGCGTCAAACCACACACAAACAGTAGTCTTCCGGACCAAAAGCGCTAGTTGGTGATTAGGCCCAACCTCGCAGGATTCAGTACAGAAATAGTGGGTGGAACAGTTACCCCGGCAACCTGCTTAATGAATAGACTGGACCAAGTTCCTCCACTTTAACCGTCTCGAAGTGAAGCGAACCCCCCAGAAAATCCAAGTGAGTATAACCGACGTCTGCTCCAGGTACAGTGGGACCTTCCCTCCACCGTCACCTTGGGTAGAATCCTAGATATTATGGCCACTAAGGTTACCAATCACAACAATTACACCTGGGGGAACAGTCTAAACTCCGACAGCACGCAAGGGCAGAGTAGCAAGCTCCAATCCCCTTACCGGCTCCTTGACAACAATCCAAGGTTTACCGATAAGTGACCCCTGGCTCCTCGACAATGGTTAATCCGAGGTTTACCGTTTGTAATACGTACTGCCTGGCGTCGTTCCCAACGAGGGAGGAATGATCCCCTCACTGGTTCGGACACGAGCTCGTGTTTCTCCTTTAAGAGGAGCTTTCCCAGAATGTAACTGAAACAATTGGATTTGTTCTACTCAAGATAGACTATCTGTTTGGTTTTGTAGTCTTGGAGAGTTAAGTACTCACCTACTCCAAGACCCTAGCCTAAGCTATGTTGGTGCTTCAGAGCCCTAGAAAAATAAAGATTACTAGATTGATTTTAATTTAAGCGTTACTTTTAAGGTTGTTTCTTAAGTCAAAAGGTGATGGAAGTGAAACTAGTGGTATGTTGACTCGACTCGAAACCACTACAAAATGCACCTAAAATGATTTATCCACTACTTTACTTTTTCGATGAATTGCTTAACTAAAAAGTTGAGAGAATGCAATCCTTATAAAAGCAACTTCTTAATTGAAGACAATCAAAGAAACAATTCGTTTTTCTTTTCCAAGCATAAAAACATAACTTCTCTTTACATGCACGAAAAAACTCTTTTCTTCTTTTGAAAACAAAAAGCTACTTGAAACAAGACTTTTAAGAAGATGTTTTTGTATTTTTCTTTTAATAAAGCAAATAAATCTAATATAACCAAAAAACAATCTTAAAAACTCTTAAAATCTATGAAAATGCACTCATAAGCAAACTAAAGGCAAATTTACTCTAAGCAATCTTAACGAGGCCAAAACTAACAATGATTATTTCTAAGGTGTTTTACTTGATCACAATCAAATCAAGGACTAGCTTATTGCAGAACCAAAAACTAGTCAAAACAAAATTCTAATCTTTTTGTCCTTTTTGAAAATGGAAATCAATACTTTAAAAACAAGCAATTCGAAATTTGACCCAAAACAACTCAAATGACAAGTTGCTCAAACAAGGAGACTTTACGGCAGGCTCAACTTCTAAGAAGGTTGACTAACCAGAGATATCTAAGGCTGGACAACTTTCTAAGCTCAAAGTCACTACAAAGCCTTACCAAAAATCAAACCCTAGGTCTAAACTTCGTTGAAAACCACTAAAACACTCAAAGCTCACAAAACGAGTTCAGGTGAGAATTCTTGACAGGGTACTAAAGGATCTGGGCGGAAAACACTAAGAAAAAACAAAATCTAAAAGTAATTTAAGGCAAAAATGGAATTTTCTTAACTTTTACAGGAAGACGCAGGCCAGCCGTTTTCACAGGTGCGGCCCCGCACTGTGCAGTCGACAACAGCGCGTCCAAGGACGCACTGTGCAGCACACAGAGACTGCGTCTTTCTGGAAAAAAGAAGAAAAACTAAAGCCAACTAAAGCTACAGCTAAGCCACCCAAATACTAATTCTCACAGTCAAAAACCAGAAAATAAAAATGATTTTCTCAAAGCAAAGTTCATATAAAGGAAAAGACTCTCTCATTAATGGATTCCCCAGCGGAGTCGCCAATTTGTCACACGGAATCTGTCAAGGGTGCGGACACGACTGACCTTCCTAGAAGTCTAAGACATTCTAATGACAAACAAGACAAAATGGAGTGATCTTTCTCTAAATACACCTTTTACAACATGAAAACTACAAGTGTTTAGGCTTACCTTATTCCAAAACGCTGTTGTTGAAGTCCGTTCTTGACGATCCGGATGAGCTCCTCCTTCAAGTCAATTCCTGCAACCACAAACAATCAAACAATTACCAAGCACTTGCATTTCATATAATAAAACATATATTCAACATGCAGACCAAGGAACACATGAAATAACTCATTAACACAAGCTATTGAGAAAAATAAACCAGTTTGTATTAATAACGAAACAAAGAAACTCTTACAACCTGGCCTTGGTGTTGTGCAAATTCCTCCCAGGGTCCATCAAGGGTTTTCCTCTACTTTGACAAAGCTCACCCTCTCCCAAGTAGAATCAAGTGAAGACAATCTCTCCTCACAAAGGCTCTAATGGAAGACCTAAATCCTGCAGCATTTACCCAAAGAAAATGTATAGCTCCAACCTCCTCTCCTTCTGGCTCAATGCCTTCATTTATAGTGCTGTAAAGAGGTTATTCAGGTCCACTATCAATGGGATCATCCCCCTCTATGGGTGGGATAGCTCCCTTATTGATGGGATAAGTTCCCCCTTAATAGAGATACATGAACCAACTGGAGGCGCATCCATTTCATCAAACCGACCTCTAGAATGTTCTAGAAGTAACCACAAGTAACTTTTTCAAGATAAAACTCGCGCATTTTGCCTTTTACAGAGGGACGCACCTGTCCCTTAACATACAGAGCGTCTATGGACGCGGATTTTGTGAACATGGTCAGCGTCCCCGCAGGTAAGGCTAGAGAGAACCTGCGACCCCAGAGATAAACATGATTTTTACAAGACTTTCTCTCTTCTTTGAGTTTGAGATGGATAACAGAGGCATGAGACTTGCCTAAGAGGGTAGCATGACTTGTTGATTGGAGCCATACTAACTGTAAGTAGTCAAGGTGACATTTTTTAGTGTAACAGGATCAGATGGCAGAGAGAGAAGAAATGAAAAAAAAGAATGCTATGCTGGTTAGGATTAGATAGCATAAGTGGAAAAGGAAATTTTCCTGTGCACGCTACGTCTGGTTAGGATCAGATAGCGTTGACTGGCGAGACCAGTGATATTGCGGTCGAGTAGGACCTGCAAGTGCTTGGGGGTGGAAGCTCAGCAAAGACTTCCTACGGACGGGTGGATTGACAAGCATTATAAAGAGGTTTGGCAGATAAACAGGTATGGTTTATCACCTACTTATCTGTTAAAATGTTTCTGTACTGTACTGTGGAAAGTAAACTAAGATAACAGCTACCAGCCTATTCCTCTTTAATGGTATTATGAAAATGGTTATAGTAATCTGTGTGAACCATGGAAGTCGATTCAAATATAATAGTTGGACTGAATTTTTAACTGAGGAAAGAACTCTAAGTTCAAAGAGAAAACAGTAGCGAAATGTAGAACAATCTCAATAACAGGGTTATGATAACCCCTGAACAGAGTTGATAGCAAATCCGAAATGGACAGATATAAACCCTCTTGCATGTGAAAAAGATATGCGTATAATTATTAGTCACAGAAAGAACCCATATGTACATATATGTAAACACTCAGAAAAGCCCGAAAGGTACAGTCGCTCTGTGTGGTAGCGCAAACAATAAACCCCGAGAATCTAATACACATTTCCCAGGATCAAGACGAGAGAGGCTCGCGGCCAAGCAAAATAAAAAGGTAATAGAGCTATCATTATAAACAAAATAAACTACAGAAATTGCAATATCTCTTTTCTTAACAGTCGGAATCATGAATAATATTCTGAGACAGTACAATAATCATGCTCATTGAACTAACCAGTAGAAAAGTGCACATACGAATGGCAATGGCTGAATAAAAATGGCATTACTTATTCCTGTTAACAAATGCGATGATAAGAGAAAAGAATGAGTGTCGAGGCCGGATATGGTAACCATAATGTTATGCGACCCTTCGGCCGGTTAGCAAACAAATATCCACTACGATGAAACCCCGCATGCCGAGTCGTGGCTTACGCTTGGCTGGCTGAGGCATCGAGCCAGACAAACACGAATACAATACCATTCTTAAAGCAAAGAGAAATTAGAACATTGAACTTGAGCACAAATACACAGATGTATTTCAACTTTGGAAACCGCCATTAAACCACAAATGGAAGAGCGAATAACTTCAGTGATATAGTGATACATTATAGATAAAAAACCGAACTCTTTTGATTATCCGTGCAACTATATAATGAAAACCATCAAGTCAAACCCTTACGGGTCGAAAATTACAACTCAATGATAAAGTAATGGCTACGTTCTGGAGAACCAGCATTCATACATGAAATAGGGTAACAGTCTACCGATTATGAAAATATTAACTAAGTCTATGAAGCCTCTTGGCAGAGGAGTTCCTAGCTGGCTGAAAGGAACTGAGCAATTCCGCCGTCCCTGTCACGGGAGTAACACTTCAGTACAGGCCTGAGACAAAACATAAACGAGTATCTATGTGCCCGAGACTTACCAGGAATGATGTAATTATAGGTTAAGAATGGTGTAGTTATTAGTCATTAAATGAAAATTTTTTTTATGTATTGTTTGGAGCGTGACAAATTGGTATCAGAGCCCAATGTTTACAACTCTGTGACCTTTGGGAAAATTTTTAAGATTACAACAACAAGAATATAAACAGTTTTATGGTAACAGTTCAGCAATACACCAAGATAAATTAAAACTGTTTAATGAGTTGTTCTGAAGCAGGTAGCAGCAAAATGAGAAGAGCAAACAGTGCTCCTTATGGGAATCCGGAACCTCCGGATAACATGGAACAACCTCAAGCGAATTCTGAGTTTTGGGTACAACTGGGAGCAGCAGGTCGCACCACTGACTCAACGCTACTGAGGACATTGCAGGAACTAAAAGATGAAATGGCTCAGCTGCGTGCGGATAACGCAAGATTGAATGTGGAACAGGAGAGGATCCTGAAAAGCTTATCTGATAAACAACATCAACAGCAGTCACATCCAAGGCCGGAACAAGCACCAATAACAGATGAACAGAGCTATCATACTGAACAGGAGGAAGCAGAAGACAGAGGAGAGACGCGAGGAGAGAAGTTTGTTAACGCCTCTGAATATCAGACTCCAAAAAGACCCCGGATGGAATTACACGGGGAATTCAGGAAGATTAAACCGCCTCATTTTGACGGAGAATCTGAAGAAGCTGCAGAAGCATGGCTGATCAATATGAATAAGTATTTTCAGGTGTATGAATACGATCATCATCTTAAGGCAAGGCTGGCTATATTCCAGTTGCAAGCCAAAGCCACGCTATGGTGGGAAGAGGTCAAGATGGTGCGGGGAATAAGTGAACATGATGTGACATGGGAAAAGTTTCAAGGATATTTTAAAGAGAAGTACCTGACAGAGCGCTTTTATGATGAAAAGGCACGCGAATTTCACGATCTGCGGCTGGGACAACAAACCATTGATGAGTTTGTAACCAAGTTCACATCCCTGCTTCGCTATGTGCCCTATGTTTGTGAAGAGAAGGCTAAAGTACAAAGATTTGTTAGTAGCCTACCTTTGACAATGCGAGAAAGGATAGAGTTCGATAATCCGAAAACCATGGATGAAGCAATCCGAAAAGCAAGACTGTGTTACCAGCAGAATAAATCAAAAGGAGAAAATTCCGGAAAGCGTTGGACAGATAAGCGAGGCAGTAAAATGCCTATGGGTAGTAAGGGAGCACGCAGCAGTTTTCAGAAAGGATTTTCGAAAGGAACCAGTACTAAAAATTCAGCAAAAACTCAGAGCAGATTCAAACCTCCTGCAGATTCCAAATACAGTGAACAGCAAGTTAGATTGGACGCGGAAGGCACAGCTCGGCCACCTGTTCAGTGTTGGGGCTGTGGCGGACCCCATTATATCAGAAACTGCCCTCATCGGAAGGACAGCGATCAGTTGTCCTAAATCTACGAAGCTTCAACAGTAGGAGATGTGGCTCGATCCATGCCCAGAATAAATGCAGCACTGGAAGATCGGCAAGCTGATTACCGGCCAACTATGATAGAGTTCGAAGGTAAAATCTTTGACCGAACTATTTCTGTTTTAGTAGACCCAGGAGCTACTCTAAGCTATATAAGTCCTAAAGTGGTAGAAAACTATGGTTTGCAAACCACTAAATTTAAAAGCCCATGGTTAGTGCAGTTGGCCACCAGGACCAAAAGAAGAGTACTAACCAAAGTCAGTAATTGTCCATTAAAGTTAGCTGGCCAAATCATAACAACTGAGTTAAATGTACTCCCTCTTGGTTCCTATGACGTGCTGATAGGAATGGACTGGTTGGAACGATGGTGGTCTATAATTAATTGTAAAACAAAAACAGTTTTTTATAGAGATGAGCTGGGTATGGGAAAAGAAATCCAAGGCATCCAGAAACCAGTGCAGATTCGGCCGATCACAGCCTCCCAGCTGGTTAAATGTATCCAAAATAAGTGCCAGATTTATGCAGTGCAAGTGGGGTTTGCAGATTCAGTGGATAAGGTTGCAACTGTTAAAGATATACCTGTAGTGCAAGAATTTGCAGATGTATTCCCCGAAGAGATTCCAGGGCTGCCACCCAGAAGGGATTTGGACTTCACCATTGAGCTGATACCCGGAGCAGCCCCAGTGTCCCGGGCACCCTATCGGATGAGTGTGCCAGAGTTAACTGAGTTAAAAATGCAGTTGCAAGAGCTGCTAGAAAAGAAGTACATCCGTCCTAGTGTCTCTCCTTGGGGAGCACCTGTGCTGTTTGTGAGGAAGAAGGATGGGACTCTGCGAATGTGCATAGACTATAGACAACTGAATAAACTAACAGTCAAAAACAAATATCCACTACCCCGCATTGACGAGCTGTTTGATTAGGTGAAGGGGGCGACCATCTTCTCAAAAATCGATTTGAGATCAGGGTACCACCAAATTAGGATAAAAGATGAAGACATAGCCAAGACCGCTTTTCGTACTCGTTATGGACATTACGAGTTTGTGGTACTGCCTTTTGGGTTAACTAATGCGCCTGCAACATTCATGTGTTTAATGAATAGTGTATTTCATCAATACTTAGACAAATTTGTATTGATCTTTATTGATGATATACTTATCTACTCCCGGAATAGGAAAGAGCATGAGGAACATCTAAGAATAGTGTTGCAGACTTTACGGGAGCATCAGTTATATGGAAAATTCAGCAAATGTGATTTCTATAAAGAGCAGATCCAGTATTTGGGTCATATTATTACAAAGGAAGGTATAGCTGTAGACCCCGAAAAGATTAAAACTATAATGGATTGGCCTACACCCAAGGATGTAGCAGACATTCGATCTTTCATGGGGCTGGCTGGATACTACCGGCGGTTTGTAGAGGGTTTTTCTAGAGTTGCCTACCCTATTACCTCCTTGCAAAAGAAGGGAAAAGCGTTTAAATGGACAGCAGATTGTCAACGGAGCTTTGAACAGCTCAAGCATTTACTTACCACAGCACCTGTGCTGTGTGTGGCAGATCCCGAAAAGGAATATGTAGTTTGTACAGATGCCAGCAAGGAGGGCGTGGGTGGAGTACTAATGCAGGAGGGTAAGGTGATTGCTTATGAATCCAGGAAGTTAAAGGAACATGAGCAGAAATATTCTGCCTATGATCTGGAATTAACCGCTGTGATCCATGCTTTGAAGATGTGGCGTCATTATTTAGTAGGGAGGAAATTTTTGTTGATGACGGATCACCACAGCTTGACTAGTTACTTTAGTCAACCGACTTTAAACGCAAGACAGGCAAGATGGGTGGACTTTTTGGGAAATTTCGATTTCGAAATTAAGCACCTAAAGGGAAAGGAGAACAGAGTTGCTGATGCACTAAGTTGAAAAGTGCATTGCATTTATGAGATTGGTATCAGCCAAGGATGGTCCACTCTTGACCAAGAGATTGAGGAGGCTGCGACGCAAGATCAGATCTATTTGCAAAAGAAGCATTTGGTGCAAAATTCAGATGCTCGTTCCATACAACAAGGTTACACCTTGAATACAACTGGCATGTTGTGTTTTCAGAAGAAAATTTACATACCCAATCAAAGCAGTATTAAAGAAAAGATTCTGGATGAAAATCATAGAAGTCCCTATGCAGGGCATCCTGGTTACCAGAAATTAATCACCTCACTAAGGAAGGAGTATTACTGGCCAGGCATGAAGAAAGATGTTGTAGAATACCTGGCGCGCTGTTTGGAATGTCAGCAGGTGAAAGCTGAACATCAGCACCCTGCAGGACTGCTACAGCCGATACCCATACCAGAATGGAAATGGGAGACCATAACCATGGAATTTATCACCGGTTTGCCGAAATCCAAAAGGAGTAATGATTCAATAATGGTAGTGGTGGATAAACTCAGCAAGTCAGCTCACTTTATACCGGTTCAATCCACTTATCGTGCAGCTCAAATCGCAAATATTTTTATGAAAAATATATTTAAACTTCATGGGCTGCCGAAAGTAATAATATCTGATCGTGATGTTAAGTTTACCTCAGCTTTTTGGAGGACCTTATTTGAAGGTCTAGGAACTCAGTTGAGTTTCAGCACCACATACCATCCGCAAACTGACGGACAGACTGAGCGGGTGAATCAAGTGTTGGAGGACATGTTGAGGTCTTATGTGATGCAGCAACCTACGCGATGGGAGGAGTATCTACATCTAGTGGAATTCGCCTATAATAATGGCTACCACTCATCCTTGAAGATGAGCCCATTCGAAGTACTATATGGCCGGAAGTGCCGCACACCCTCCAGTTGGGGTGGACCGGAGGACAAATTCCTGTTAGGACCTGAAATGTTGGAAGAGATGGAGGTCATGGTAAAAAGGGTCCGAGCTAATTTAAAGATGGCACAAGATAGGCAGAAGAATTTTGCAGACCGAAAGAGAACATTTAAAGAGTATCAAGTGGGTGAACATGTATACATCAGAATTCGAGCTAGGAAGAGTACCCTTCAATGGAATGCCTGTGCCAAACTGGCACCACGCTTTTGTGGACCATTCCAAATTCTGGCACGAGTAGGGCCGGTAGCTTATCAGCTCACCCTACCCAGCCATATTCGGGTTCACAATGTCTTCCATGTATCAGTTTTAAAGAGATATGTGTATGACCCTAGGCATATAATAAGTTGGCAGGACATTCAGGTGAGGAAAGACTGTCATCAAATGTAAACTGAAATGAAATACTAGTAAAACAACTGATTTAATTGTTATGTGTTTCAGGTGGAACCGGAAGGAGAGTTCCTGGTCGAACCAGTGAACATATTAGATCAGAGAAGAGTCGAGCTGCGGAGAAAGGTCATCAGCCAGGTTAAAGTGCAGTGGCAGCACTTTGGGCCTGAAGAGGCCACCTGGGAAGATGAACAAATGATGAGGGATACTTCTCCCAGACTGTTTTTGGATAAGCAGCAACATCGGGACGATGTAGACTTTCAGGAGGGCGAGATGTAACACCCCTTGTGAAAAGTAAATGCTAGTAACTAGTGAAGTAATTATGGAACAAAGACTTTATTTAAAATATGTATAATCCTGTTGTTAATGTTATGTTAATAAAAAGACAGTTGTGTTGGTACCATTTTGAATTGAGTTATGATTAATCATGGTTAGTAACTGAGGAATCAGTTACCCTAACTACCTGGAGGTAGTTGAGACCCCAGAGGAAAAAAGGGGAAAAATGCCAAGTCTGGTTAGGATCAGATGGCAGAGAGAGAAGAAATGAAAAAAAAGAATGCTATGCTGGTTAGGATCAGATAGCATAAGTGGAAAAGGAAATTTTCCTGTGCACGCTACATCTGGTTAGGATCAGATAGCGTTGACTGGCGAGACCAGTGATATTGCGGTCGAGTAGGACCTGCAAGTGCTTGGGGGTGGAAGCTCAGCAAAGACTTCCTACGGACGGGTGGATTGACAAGCATTATAAAGAGGTTTGGCAGATAAATAGGTATGGTTTATCACCTACTTATCTGTTAAAATGTTTCTGTACTGTATTGTGGAAAGTAAACTAAGTTAACAGCTACCAGCCTATTCCTCTTTAATGGTATTATGAAAATGGTTATAGTAATCTGTGTGAACCATGGAAGTCGATTCAAATATAATAGTTGGACTGAATTTTTAACTGAGGAAAGAACTCTAAGTTCAAAGAGAAAACAGCAGCGAAATGTAGAACAATCTCAATAACAGGGTTATGATAACCCCTGAACAGAGTCGATAGCAAATCCGAAATGGACAGATATAAACCCTCTTGCATGTGAAAAAGATATGCGTATAATTATTAGTCACAGAAAGAACCCATATGTACATATATGTAAACACTCAGAAAAGCCCGAAAGGTACAGTCGCTCTGTGTGGTAGCGCAAACAATAAACCCCGAGAATCTAATACACATTTCCCAGGATCAAGACGAGAGAGGTTCGCGGCCAAGCAAAATAAAAAGGTAATAGAGCTATCATTATAAACAAAATAAACTACAGAAATTGCAATATCTCTTTTCTTAACAGTCGGAATCATGAATAATATTCTGAGACAGTACAATAATCATGCTCATTGAACTAACCAGTAGAAAAGTGCACATACGAATGGCAATGGCTGAATAAAAATGGCATTACTTATTCCTGTTAACAAATGCGATGATAAGAGAAAAGAATGAGTGCCGAGGCCAGATATGGTAACCATAATGTTATGCGACCCTTCGGCCGGTTAGCAAACAAATATCCGCTACGATGAAACCCCTTATGCCGAGCCGTGGCTTACGCTTGGCTGGCTGAGGCATCGAGCCAGACAAACACGAATACAATACCATTCTTAAAGAAAAGAGAAATTAGAACAGTGAACCTGAGCACAAATACACAGATGTATTTCAACTTTGGAAACCGCCATTAAACCACAAATGGAAGAGCGAATAACTTCAGTGATATAGTGATACATTATAGATCAAAAACCGAACTCTTTTGATTATCCGTGCAACTATATAATGAAAACCATCAAGTCAAACCCTTACGGGTCGAAAATTACAACTCAATGATAAAGTAATGGCTGCGTTCTGGAGAACCAGCATTCATACATGAAATAGGGTAACAGTCTACCGATTATGAAAATATTAACTAAGTCTACGAAGCCTCTTGGCAGAGGAGTTCCTAGCTGGTTGAAAGGAACTGAGCAATTCCGCCATCCCTCTCACAGGAGTAACACTTCAGTACAGGCCTGAGACAAAACATAAACGAGTATCTATGTGCCCGAGACTTACCAGGAATATGTTAACCAGATGCAAGGGGCAATTCCGCATCCTTGAGGGTTATCTCCGCATCCTCGGAGGAGATGACAACACCCACCTGTGAAGAAGAATAACCCCAAATGTTAATAACCTGTAGCAAAGAGAACCGTGGAAGGACATTAAATCAATAACGGAAACTTAGCTATGGAGAAATCTCAGAAGCCTGCATCTTAAGCTCAATAGGAAATTAATGTTACCTGAAACGAATGAACAGGGTATATGTTGAAGAGCTAATACCTTCATGGCTGTAGAAGGCCGAGTCCCATAACTAAGGCAGCATGCTTTAAACCTTAGAAAGACCTGTGTAGCCGCAGAGGAACGCTAAGGAACAGAGCTCCGCTAACACTCAGGAGATTACGAAAATGAAACAAAACAAGAGCCGAAGGCGGAATTCACCATTATATAGCTAAGATCATAATGACCATTTCGTGGCATCGTGGGAACCCTTGATCTACAGCAGAAGGATCTCCACCGTCAGATAGCCGGTGAACCTCTGGGTTGCATTGGCGCGAAGTTGACAAGCCAAGCGGCCAGGCTGTAAAGCACCGGGTGTCACATGGCATGATGCCATCCAGCCGTTGAAATCACCAGATGGACGGAGATGCATCGACCACGGCAGAGCCGGACATTAAACCGAAAGCTCGAGGTGTCTCAGGGAAAGTTGCTTTAAATGTTTATTAAATTGCACAGTGACCAACTATGTAACATATTGCAGACTTTTGTACACGTAACCTTTGTGTTGAATGACCAATGTAAACCCCATAAACATTATGTAAATTTGGGTTGAGTATTGTGCGCACCATTGTAGACATGAACATAGTTGGAAATTTATTACCATTGTAGATATGCACCTATTTGGATGGTTATTATGTGTTAATAAACATGGTAAGATAGTATATGTGTATAGGTTTAAGAATGGTGTAGTTATTAGTCATTAAATGAAATTTTTTTTTATGTATTGTTTGGAGCGTGACAATTCAGCTCAGCGTTTTCCACCATCCATCAATCCAAGGCCTGCATCAAATATGATTATGTGGAGTAAACGTTTTTGTTTGACCAGCATTTCAGAAAATATTTAATGAAAAGTTAATGCTAGTCGTAGATGTTAGTTATAAGTTTTAATTTTAATATTTTTACTTCTTACGGAGGTATGGTTAAGAAAAGCACATAAGTTTTTTTTATTTGGTCGCATATGTATCGTATATGAAATATGTTCTAATGTATGTTGACCATCTTTTGTATAATGTGAAGGCGAATATTGCACAGCAGTGCATAGGAGAAGAAGCAGGGGAGATTTTCTTCTGAAGTTAATTTTTGTATGTGTGAATGCACAGGAGTGCGAAACAAAAACCCAGGTTGAAATGTAATTTTTGTTGGTTGCCCAAACGAAGGGAAGAATGAAGAATCGTATGGTGTGAATAAAGAATTTTTTTTAGTGAATGTAATGTAAAAATTTTACAGCATATGTAAAATTATTTTTACAGCAGTATGTGTAAAAGATTTTTACACCAGTAAATGTAAAATGAGAATTTTACCCAGTAGTGTAAAATCTCAGAAAGAGACAGAGTTGTATTTTTGTTAGCCGAATGTATTTTTGGTAAATCGCTCTGAGTGAAAGAGGATGAAGTTTGTATCAGGCAAAGCTTCCATGTGCAAAAGATCCTGTGGCAGTGAAATAGAGCATTGTCTCTGTGTGTGTTCAGTTTGTTTGTTTTTGGGATTTTACCAGAAAAATCCCCAACAATGGTATCAGAGCAGGTTCAGGCTCTTTGAAGGTGTTCAAGAAACTGAAGAAAGAAGTTCTCTTGCTGCAACAACTTCTCCAGTAGAGATAAGACTCAGTCAACAAAAGATTCAGGTATTCCTCAAAGTTTTTTTGTGTGTAGCTGTTGAAGAAACAGTGAGTGTTTTTAAACACACAGTCAAGAATTTAAACCATAGTTTGAAATTCAAGGAATGGCTAGCACAAGCATTAGCATGGGCATGTTTAATACTCAGCTCCCACAGTTTAATGGGAAAAACTATGACTATTGGGCAATAACCATGAAAGCCCTGTTTGTCTCACAAGATATATGGGAACTAGTTGAGGATGGGTTTGAAGAACCAGCATATGAAAATGTGTTTAATAGATTAACTCAGGCAGGGAAGGATCTATTGAAGAGCAATAGGAAGAAGGATTCAAAAGCCCGTGTGTTGTTGTATGAAGTAGTAGACCAGAGTGTGTTTCCAAGGATAGCAGCAGCTAAGACATCCAAAGAAGCATGGCAAACTCTCAAGACAACCTATCAAGGCATGAAGAAAGTGAAGACAACAAAACTACAGTTGCTGAGGAAAGATTTTGAGAATCTGAGCATGAAGGAGTCAGACACCATTGACTCATTCTTTACACATGTGATTGGTCTGGTCACACAGATAAGGACTCATGGAGAAACCCTTGAAGAAAGGAGGATTGTGGGGAAAATATTGAGAGTTCTACCCTCAAAGTTTGATGTGATTGTCACCACCATAGAGGAGACAAAGGATCTCTCAAACCTTTCAGTTGATGAGCTTCATGCATCACTGATAACACATGAGCAGAGGTTGAGTAGAAATGAAAACTCATCTCTAGAGCAAGCCTTCAAGACCCAGATGTCTTTTGGAAGAGGAAGAGGTCAAGGCAGAGGAAACAAGAGAGGAAGAGGCAGAAGTCAAAACAGAGGTGGAAGGAACAGCCAAGAAAATGCTCAAGGAAGAGGTAGCAATCCAAATCAGAACCAAGGCCAAGGCAACAACCAACAAAGAGGACAACATCATGCTCAAGGACAAAGGTATGAAAAATCCAATGTCCAATGTTATTACTGTAAAAAATATGGGCATTATGCTAGTGAATGTAAGAAAAAGCAGCATGATATAAGTAATAGACCAAATGCAAATGTCACTAGAGAAAACATCAGCCAAGATAACGTGTTGTTAGCTTGTAACATGGCTGAAACAAATAGTGAGGACATATGGTTTTTAGACTCAGGTTGCAGCAACCATATGACAGGAAACATAGCCCTCTTTTCTGCCCTAGATAAAAATGTGAAATCAGAAGTCACACTAGGAACTGATAGCAAAATTTCTATTATGGGAAAAGGAGAAGTAAAAATATTTACAAAGGAAGGCGAAAAGAAAACCATAGCAGAGGTCTACTATGTCCCTGGAATGAGATGTAACCTCTTGAGTATTTGACAGTTTGTCCATAAGGGGTACAATGTTTTCTTTGAAAATGATGTATGCACCATCATGGATATAGCACCCAGCAAAAGATGCATTGCTGAAGTGAAGATGACAAGGAACAGGATGTTCCCTCTTAGAATAAGGGCAGATTTGAAAAACAAAGGAGAAATTGCAGCAGTTACCCAAGAGGCTTTCCAAAGCGTGCCAAAGGATGAAAATTGGTTGTGGCACTTGAGATTTGGACATCTCAACTTTGAAGGTCTTAATTTGTTGAGTAGAAAAGGAATGGTAAGAGGATTACCACTGATAGAAAAACCGGACAGCCTTTGTGAAGGTTGTATCTTGGGGAAACAACATAGAGAAAGTTTTCCATCAGGCAAAAGCATAAGGGCAAAAGCACCCTTAGAGATTATCCACTCAGATTTATGTGGACCAATGCAAGCTCCATCATTAGCAGACAGCCAATATTTCCTAACATTCATTGATGATTTTACAAGAAAAACTTAGGTATATTTCCTTAAGAACAAAAGTGAAGTGTTTGAAAAATTCTAAAATTTCAAAGCACTTGTGGAAAACCAAAGCGGGCTGCATATCAAAGTTTTGAGAGCTGACAGAGGAGGTGAGTATATCTCCAAAGAATTCCTACGATTTTGTAGAGAAAATGGAATTCACAAACAATTTACAGCTAGGTACACCCCACAGCAAAATGGAGTTGGTGAAAGGAAGAACAGGACCATCATGGATATGGCGAGGAGCATGCTAAAGGCAAAGCATTTGCCAAATGATTATTGGGCTGAAGCTGTAAATTGTGCAGTATACATTTTGAACAGGTGTCCTACAAAAGCAGTGATGAAAAAAGTGCGAGAAGAAGCATGGAGTGGGAGAAAGCAAGGAGTCACCCACATGAGAGTTTTTGGATGTGTGGCTTATGCACACATTCCAGATCAGCTAAGGAGGAAGTTGGACAACAAAGGGGAGAAATGTCTCTTCATTGGATACAATGAGGAATCCAAAGCTTACAGGTTGTATATCCCATCTACGAAGAAGTTTTTTGTGAGCAGAGATGTTCAATTCATTGAGGAGGAAGTTTGGGATGGAAGCATAGAGAAAACAGTGAATGTTAAAAATTGTTTGTCTCATGATGAAGATGATGAGGAGATGGCTGAAATGCATCCCCAAACAGCAACGTCAACACAAGGACAGCAAGGGACACCATTGAGGATAAATGAAAGTGCTTCTCCAAGCACACCACAAGGAGGAAATTCATGTGCGTCTTCAAGCACCTGCACACCAAATGAAAGAGGTAAGAAATTTAGAAATCTAAGTGACATTTATGATGAAGGAATGAATTCCTTGTTTGCTTTGTATTGTCATGTTGATGATCCTATTCATTTCGAAGATGCAATTAAGGAGAGGAAATGGATAGAAGCCATGGATGAAGAGATTAATACCATAGAGAGAAACAAGACATGGGATTTGGTTGAGCTACCAAAAGGTAAAGAAGTCATTGGATTCAAATGGGTCTACAAGACCAAGAGAAATGCTGAAGGCAAGATAGAAAGGCACAAGGCAAGGCTGGTTGTCAAAGGATACAAGCAGCAGTATGGGAGAGATTACGAGGAAACTTTCGCACCGATTGCAAGAATGGAAACCGTGAGAGCATTGCTTTCCATATCAGCAAAAAACAAGTGGAAAGTTTACCAAATGGACGTGAAGTCAGCATTCCTAAACGGAGTGTTAATGGAAGAGGTTTATGTTGAACAACCTCTAGGCTATGAGAAGAAAGGTGAAGAGCACAAAGTGTGTAGATTGAAGAAAGCTCTTTATGGGCTGAAGCAAGCATGAAGAGCATGGTACAATAGGATAGATTCCTATCTACTGAAAAGTGGATTTGAGAAATGTGAGGGAGAACCCATAGTCTACATCAAAGAAAATGATGGTAAAATTTTGATTGTTGTCTTATATGTTGATGATGTGATTTTCACAGGTAATGATGATCATCTCATTGAGAATTTCAAATCAGACATGAAGGAGGAATTTGAAATGACTGACATGGGTTTGTTGAGATACTTCTTAGGAATAGAAGTAGATCAAAATTAAAATGGAATTTGTATTTCACAAGAAAAATATGTAAATGAAGTGTTGAGCAGATTTAACATGCAAGAATGCAAGGCAGCGATCACTCCCACAGTAATGGGATTAAAACTCAGCAGAGAGGACAGCAGCAAGGATTTTGATCCTAGTTTGTACAAGAGCATTGTTGGCAACCTTATGTATTTAACAACAACTAGGCCTGATATAATGTTTGCTGTTAGTTTCATTTCCAGGTTCATGGAGAGGCCAAAGGAGACACATTGGCAGGCAGCAAAAAGAATTTTGAGGTATGTTAAAGGTACAAAAATGTTTGGCATTTTATATACTGTCTCAGAACATTCAGATTTAATTGGATACACTGATAGTGATTGGGCCGGAAGTGTAGATGATCGGAAAAGTACTCCCGGTTATGTTTTTCACATGGGTTCAGGAGCCATTTCATGGGCTTCTAAGAAGCAGTCCATTGTAGCATTGTCTACAGTAGAGGCTGAATATGTGGCAGCTACAGCAGCAACATGTCAAGCAGTTTGGATGAGAAGAATGTTAAGGAGCTTAGGCCAAGAGCAAAAAAGCGACAGTGATATTTTGTGACAATAGCTCAGCTGTTGCATTGTCAAAGAATTCAGTGTTTCATAAGAGGACAAAACACATTGATACAAGGTTTCACTACATCAGAGAATTGGTGAACAATGGAGAAATTGTCTTAGAACACTACAGGACTCAGGAACAGGTAGCAGACATTCTGACCAAGCCACTGGATCAGAGAAGCTTTGAATTTTTGAGGAAGTGTCTGGGTATGACTGAATGCCCAACAGTTGAAATTAAATGGGAGTGTTGAAATATAATTTCAACTGTGTTTGAACAACGCCCAAAACCGCCGCAGCGAAACCATAAACCATCTGACACATTTCGGACCGCCTTTTGGTGTGGAGTGGTTTCTGTATAATCGACTCTGATGCAATGAAATCTTGACGCACGTCCAATGCATTTTTCCTTCCGTACAGGTTTATCGGAGCCTAACATTCAGCATAAAAAGGGCTCCCGAAATCGCCATCAACCGTCTGATTCAGCTCAGCATTCTCCACCGTCCATCAATCCAAGTTGCGTACAGGCCTGCATCAAATATGATTATGTGGAGTAAACGTTTTTGTTTGACCAGCATTTCAGAAAATACTTAATGAAAAGTTAATGCTAGTGGTAGATATTAGGTATAAGTTTTAATTTTAATATTTTTACTTCATACGGAGGTATGGGTAAGAAAAGCACGTAAGTTTTTTTTATTTGGTCACATATGTATCGTATATGAAATATGTTTTAATGTATGTTGACCATCTTTTGTATAATGTGAAGGTGAATATTGCACAACAGTGCATAGTGTTAGCTACCTATACCAATAGGTTTCATATTTCATGATTGGCAAAGAAAGTTCCAAATATGCTCTGCTTTGATGATGCAAAGATCCCATATTTCCAAGAGAAGACACTGTGTGTATATAGCTTTATGGTGGCTCAATTTTGATGGATGGTCCAAAAGCCTAATCTGGATCATTCCATGTTTCAATTTTCGGTTGTAGATTAGAGAAAGAAGTCTGTCCAAACTGCTTAATCTTGGCAGGCCAGTAGCTTAGGTAGAGAATTAAGGTTCCCAACTGCTTAATCTGGGACCTTGGAAGCAATAAGGGTAGTTTTAGATAAGAAATCAAAAGAAAAGGCCAAGAGAAAAGAAAAGGCAAATAAGGGTCTGCAAGTCTAAGTGCACCCTCCAAGAAGAAACAAAAAATGCTAGGCAAATAGATGGGTAGGAAGGTGAGGTTGCAGAAGTGTTATTCCTTACAATTGAAGGTGTGCTAACCTATTTCACAAAACAAAAACAATGGATTGAGAAGGTTTTCTTCTCTATCAGGTTGCAGCAAAGCAAAGAAGCATGTCTAACTTCCATTTTCCCTTTTCCCATTCATAACTAACATCCCTTCAGCAGTTGTGTTCATAAGAAAACTTGAGGTTTATGCTGGTGCTTATTCCTTTAAAAGCCACATTTCTTGTCTAAAGTTCTTTTCATTTTGATCTACTCCCTAAAACTAAGTGGTTTTCAAATAAACTTAGTGACTTCATTCCTCATTCACCTCTTTTATCCATATTAACCCTTAACTTTACTATCTAAATCCCCTATGTCCCCCTTTCCCTACTATAATAACACTATGGTGTATAAATCCCAGCATTGAATATATATCCTCCCTTTAGCACTATAGCTAAATAAGTTTGTCAACGGAGACATTAGTCCATCAGGGACTATGATCAACCCTGTCAAGGGATTGCTTTGACCTCAGGTTGGAGTGACAGCCTCCCCCTAAGCCATCACCTCACCCCTGTCCAATAAATTCCACAAGAAACCCCCCCCCCCTCTGCTCAAAACCCACTTTTAAGCCTTTTTCCCCCTTGGATTAACCTTGCCCCCCAAAAAAAAAAACCCACAAAAAGCATTAAACCTAAGGTTCTCCACCCAGATTATTTAAACGAATATTTTAATATGCTGGCGGGACCCTCCCCAACCTGCACGATCCGTCGGAACGCCCGCCAGCCGTCGATCGTCTGCCACCCATGATCCAACAGTGGGCGGGCATTTTCAGTGTCGGATCTGCCGACCTTTAGCGTCCGGGGAACGGTGGTTTTCCGCCCCGTACACGGGACGCGTGGCAGGCGGCGAGGTTGTTCGGAGCCCCCCTCCTCGATACCGCCTTTCCCCAAAGGTGGTGCGTGGAAACCGCTTACCACCATCCCGTTACCACCTCCCCCTTACGACATGCATACGTCATCCTGACATAGCGGCTTTCCCCGCCCCCGCGCCGTGTGGCCCTCCACGTAGTCCTGCCACCTTATCCATTGGCCACCGTGTCCTGCCACCCTGGCCCACACCTCAGCAGCCACGTCGCCCCCGTACCCGGGCCCTCCATGACGTCATACTGACGTCATCGGCGGGAAAGCGCCAATTACCTATTTTGTCCGAATTTGTCGTTAAAGTCACGGTTTAAGCCGTTTTTATGTCATTTTCGTGCAAAAGAAGACATAGCCGTTGCAGCTGGTTCACTGCCAAAGCGCCTCAGGACCTCCAAATTCAAATTTGCAACCGTACCAACTCATCAATTCTGCCTCCACAGTTCAGCCCGCAGGCTTTTCAAGCGTTTTATCCAGGTATTCACCGTAATTCTTCCATTTGTCCCATGCATACCATTTCTCTGTAAAAATCACCATTAAAGCACTTGTCAAAATTCCATGCAAACTCTGTCTACTACCTAAAAGAGAGCTAAGGTAACCTGCATTACCCTGGAACCATAATTTAACACTAAAACAGTTAAAACGCGGACCAAGATTCTAAATTTGTCCTCGAGGGGCCCGGCATTGTTCCCTTTTGCCGGGTGTAGACCTGCTGCAGCTGCTTTCCTAAGTAGACCTCCCATAACCTCGCATACCCCCAGCAATTCACAACCCCTGTGAATTTACCAAAATCTGCAGAGGCAAGCCTGCTTTTCCACTCTAAAAAACATTTCAGACATTGTCCACAGTTGGCCTATCAGTTGAACTCTTAGGAGGTTTGCAAACCATTGCACCCATCTTACTCAAAATCAAATCATACAATGGCTGCCCCTGCACCCACAGCTCTCAGTGTTGCTCCATTAAATCCACCCAATAAAGACCTGCAGTCCTTGCCTCTTGCTGACCAGGACTACCTTTTTGAAGACTATGTGGGAGACAGGGACTTTCTGCAGACCTTTAGGCAGTTAAGAGAGGACTACCTGAATGGTCATGATACATATGGCATATGGGAGTCCAACCTGCCATACTATTGTCTCCCCTCTGTAAATGTGTTTCCTGAAATCATTCGCCTATGTGCTGAAAACTATGATGGACAGCACAGAGCCATCAGCACCCCATCTGGGAGGATCCTCTTCTACATTAATCCGGAGTCCATCAACAAAATGCTACATTTTGATCAGACAGAGCTGCTAATCCCATTCTCCATGAACTATCTGCTAGACACTGGTGCCAAGATGACCAGTGAGGAGATTCAAAAGGTCACCAGGACATTCATGAGACCTGAGTGCCAGCCTGCAGGGCCACCTCCTTATTTAGATGTCCACTTCACTGAAGTAGGCAGATTACTCCTGGACATGATTGCTTATGTGCTGGGATACAGAACCAACGAACATGTGGATGAGACAATGCTAGTATTACTAGCTGTTTACAGCCCAAGCCAACCCCCTGCCCGCAAATATAACTTTGCCAAGTTTATAGCTAACAAAATCCATGATCAGTTGGGCGCAGTGGATAGACAGGGGGTCTTCAAGTACTCGGCCTATATTTATCACCTCTTTATGTATTATCAGTCTGAGGCTTTTCCATGCTATATCAAAAAGCTGGACTATAGAGGAGAAAGAAGATCTGTCATCTTCTGGACCTCTGTCTATCACATAGTCACAAACTCACCCTATTCCTATTGTGAGTTTGTTGACCAATTTGTGTATCTAGTCTCTTGCCTATTGATGAGGTCCCCTCCTCCCAGAATGTCAACTGAGATACAGAAGGCTCTGCAGCTTTCCAAAAAATGTAAAATAGGTGATTGGTACCTATATGAGGATCACACAGTCATCAGAGTCTATGGCTGTGAGCTCTACCCTTACAGACTCCCAAAGTATTTGCCCATGAGGATATTTGCCTTGGAATATTATAGGCAGTTGATTCAGTCTGACCTCACCCATTTCCACAGCTCCAGAAAGAAGGCCCACCTCAAGTTCAAACACCAGTTGGGCCCCTTCATCATGAACAAAAAAGAAGGATGGGAAGATGCTGACCTCATCCTCAAGGACAAATATAAACTATCATACAGTTTCCGGTGGGTACCTTATGACCCTGAGGGCTTCATTACTGCCAGAAGAAACAAATACAGGCTTCTAGGTTATAGGCATTGCCAATACCCACACATTGAAAGATATGCCAACCAGCAAGAATGGCTGCAGGGTACTCTAGTAGAAAAGCTAACTGAAGAAGAGATAATGCTAAAGAATATGAAGGAGCTTGAAAAAACCATTGACCTAGACTCTGTGCAGCAGGTACCTTTCAAACAGCCTTATTCAACAGGAGAAGGGACCTCGGCCTCAGGGACTGCACCAGTAACACAAGCACCCTCCACAGCAGCTCCAGCTCCAGACAAAGGCAAAGGGATAATGGGTGCAGAGGAGGAAACAGTGAAAGAAAAGCCTGCCCCTGCAAATGAGCAGCATCAAGAGCCCCAACAAGGGCAGCAAACAGAACAGCAGCAAGAGCAGACTGCCCCTCAACAAACGGAGCTACCAGCAGCTCCAGCAATACAAACTCCACCTCCACAGACTGAGCCATTGACTGCTCCTAGTTTGCAGACCCCAGCACATGAAGAAAGGGGCATGAAAAGAGATAGAGCAGAGTCCACTCCAAATAGTGGATCCTCCCAACAACCAGGAGCCAAAAGGCAAAGGCTAGACTCCCCAGAAGTAGAAGATATCACTGAAGAATTCCTTGACAGCTCAAGGAAAAATAGGGAGGGCAGCCAGCACACAGGGACAAGCTCCTTTCAGCAGGAGCAAGGATTGCAACTTGGTTTGGAGGTGTCTTCCTCCTCCCAGCAGAGCAAGAAGCCCAAGAGCACTAAGGCTTCTTTCAAACAAATAAAAGCTCAGAATGATCTGCTGAGGGCTGAGGTTTACAAGCAATTTATAGATGCAACACCAGCCCAGCAAGAAAGGCTAATGTCTGTGTATGACATTAAAGAGGAAAAAATAATCCTCAGTCACTTTAAGCCTACAATACCGCAGCCTAAGTCAGCTGCAGATTTTGTGAAGACAAGGGTGGAGGTCATGGCCAAAGACATCCATCCCTTGGACCAAATAGAACTCCACAAGCAAGCTGGAGAAATGGTTTATGCAACCTTGGTGGAGAGGGCAACCATGGCCCATGAGCTGAAAGAGTCCCTGAAAAACACCAATACACAGTTGGACTTTGAGAGAATGTCCTCCTTGGCCAAAGAAAATAGAATAAAGTCTCTTGAGGACATCATCATTGATCTAGGACATGACCCTAGTGATCCAAAGGGTGTGAAGGCCCTTATGAAGAAGAAAGATGATGACCTGAATGCATTAAAGAAGAGGTTGAAGCTGCAGCCCACAGAGCACCCTCAAACCGCAGAACTTCAAAAGCAAAAACAGGTTGATGACCAATTAGACCTCCTAATGCAGCAAGACCAGAGGATCAGAGAATTGGAGAAAGAGCTGGAAGGATCATTACAAGATAAACAGGGAGAATCCACTTCCCAAGCTCCTCCAACTACTTCGACAACAGCAACAACTTCAGGGGCAGCAGTGGCCCCCACAACAGAAGCAGCAGGAACAGCAGCAGCTCTAGATGCTAGTACAAGTATAGAAGAATTGACCAAGGCCATCAAAGAAATGGAGCTCCAGGCCAATGAAATAAAGAAGGCCAAGGAAAAATTGGTAGAACTGGATGCCAAATATGACAAGTCAAAGGTAACTGTAGCGGAGCAGGGCAGAGAAATAAAGGCCCTAAAAGACAAGATCAAGGCCTTAGAGAAGGAACTGAATCTAGAGATTGCCATGGCCGACATAAAGAGGATTCTATGGAACAAAATTGGCCATTCCATCAATCAACAATGGAGGTCAATCAAAACAATACATGAACAGATGGACTTAATGGGCCAGGCACAAGCAGAAATCCATAAGGCCAAGACAACACTGGGAGACAAGCCAGAACAGGCCAACAGGATGATAGACTTCCTGAACAGGCAAGAAAAGGAGGAACTGGCAGCCATAGGCATTGCCAACAGAACCGAGGCTGTCCTCACTGCTAAGAAGGTACTAACCCTCAGGAACTATGTACAAACTGTGGAGAGGAAGTGCTATGAGATACAAGCTGAGGTGGAAGAATATAAAGTCAAGATGGCAGTGCTGCAATCAAAGGGACTGCCCAGCCTCCTAAGTGGTGCAGGAAGACTGATCTCTCGAGATCAATTTGCCAACAGAATGGAAACCACTATTGAAAATCAGATTATTGTATCTGGCAGTACATCTGAGCAAATAGGGCCCCCCACGAGACAGAGCTTGTATGAAAAACTTGAAGGCCTGTTCTTCATTGAAAATGAGGTAAATCATCTGTTTGAAACTCCTCCTAACTTTTATAGGTATACAGAGGCAGATGAGACCCTAATTAAAATTCGGAGACATCAAATGCCTAAGGAGGATTGGTGGCAAGCGATGCTTCAGATTTTGCCACGGTAGCCTCAGTTGTTCGGCCACTGCCAGCTCCAGGTCACTACAAGACAAACATCATGACAAAGTCAGAAATAAAGGCAACTCAAAGGGTGACTCAGCATAAAGACAAATGACAGCTAGCCTAAAGGATAAGCAAATGCGCATATTTGGACAGCTTAGCCTCAGCTGACTTCGACACCCACCAAGTCATCAATTTCTGACTATCTTTGACAGCTAAAGTAATAAAAAGTTACTACATCTTTTACTTCCTCAGCTACCAAGCTCCAGGAGTTGGCATAAACATTTATGAGCCATTAACTCCTCTTCTTGATATTTTTTACATGTAAATTTTGTATAAATACTCCCCTTAGTAACGCATAAGGGGTTGGTGATTTTTGACTCCAAGGAGAATCTATTGTATACCTTCAGTTTTATCTAATACAGAGGGCTGGACCAGCTCAGTGATTTCCTAAAGTATTTGATGTATGGATGATGCTAGATGTGCTGATGCAGAATTCCTGTGCTGTCTGATGAAATAACAAGTTTTTCTCAATCTCTGTTTCTTGTCTTCTTATGTTTATCAAACCATACTTATGTTTTACTAAACTAGCAGTAAAGAAAAAGAATAGTACATGATTTGTTTCATTACACCTTGTGCTCAATTTTTACTGCTGTGAATGTTGATTTCCAGAATTAACGATATACATGAATCCTTAACTACTCATGTATCTATTAATTCTATATGTGTTAATGTTAACTAGAAATTCTTCATTGATTCTAGATTGATGTTTCCCACCGTCTTTTCTTTAGCAGTTTTCTGTGAGATTCTTAATTGCCTTGCATAAACTGGACACACCCCACTCAATCACCATTGTTAACGTTGTTTCCTCAGACACAAATCTGGCTCTGCAGCATCGCTAAGGTATCACACAGTATCAGAGAAACTAAAGGACCACTGACTCCATGCCCAATGGACTAAGACATGCTAGTAAGTACCTACCTATATATTAATTGGAATCATCACCAAACATATTTCAAAAACAACACCTTAGACATCATAGCTAGCCTAAAATACTATCAAAACAGAGCTAAACTTTAAAGAGAGAGCCCTCTCTGATTACAGCTTGGCTAGAGGCTGCAATCCAAAGACTGGTTAGTGGTTACCCCGACCGTATTCCCTTGGGAGTCATAGGGAACAACCTGGGTGTTAACATAAATGGCGACTCCACTGGGGAACTGAGCATATTGTTTTTCAACTGTTGTCTGCCAAGACAGTGGTTTTAAAAGCTTGAGCAGTCCCTTAAACAATCCTAAAATATCTTAGAAAATACCAAAAACAAATTCAGAAGCTGGCTCCTAAAAGGGAAACCAGGCACACTAGGTCAAACCCTGACCCAAATCCACCAGCTGTGTTTGAGAATCCTAATATAATCCCTAGAATCATTAGGAAGCAGCAAAGGCAGGAAAACCCTACTGATTTGACTCCTGAGACAGCCCACCCTGAACCAGTTCCAACCCCAATCAAGGTTCTATTTAGGTCTACCCCTGTCTCCCCCAGTTCACCATCTACATCTCAAAGCCCTCCTTTCACATCTTCACCCACTGCACAAATCCCCTTGACCAAAACTCTAGGTGCTGCTACACCTGTTACCCCTGTGGTACACACCGTTCCTTTTATCCCAGCTGCTCCTGTAAATCCCCCAAACCTTGTGAATATGGCTAACAGATATGCACCCTTGCAGTTACCAGCTAATGCTGCAGCTCTACCCCAAGACTACCAAACTAAAATCTCATATTTTGACTCCACTAGCCATTTCACAGCTATTCAGCATGCCAAAAGGATGCAAGACCATTTTGAGACCTATGAAATAGATGATGACAGTGTGAGAATGAGGATGTTTGTTCAAAGTCTGACTGGGGATGTAAGAACTTGGTTCAGATCCCTGAATGCAAATTCCATCACAACTCCTGATGAGCTTTATCAAGCCTTTACTAGCAGATGGGAGAAAAAGAAGGACCCTCTGCACATACTTGGTGAATATGATACTATCAAAAGAGGTCCCCAAGAGACCGTTTTGGAGTATTGTGCAAGATTCAACAACGTATATAACGCAATCCCACAAAATTTAAGACCTCCCCCTGATTTGGCCTTATACAAATTTCCTGATGGTTTGATCCTGATATGGCCTACCAGTTGAAAGAGAGAGCTCCTGAAACCCTTGCAGATGCCCAAAAGGTTGCTGTCACAGTGGAAGCTAACCTGATTTCCAAAAGAAACAGAGCAAGGTTGGAAAAGAGAACCACCTTCAAAGAAGAACCCTGAGCTTTTGACCAAAAACTGGATGCAATACTCACTGGTATGAAAAGATTGGGAGATAGAGTGGAATCAGTTGAGAGGAAGTCATCATGGGAAACACCACAAAACAACCCTCCTAGGAATCCAAATTTTAGGAGAACTCAAAATCCAAACGTTGGCAAGGCCAATTCTGACCCAGACATAAGGCCCCCTTTTCAAGAGAATTATGCTGAGACTTCCACAGCAAGTGAACCCAATGAAGATCCCCATATTAATCTAATGGGTTTGGATGGGGAAAGTCAAGTCTTTTTAACACAAGAAGATCATGAGAATGAAGAAATCAAGCCGTTCCAAACCAAATCAGGTGAGTCATTTGACTTTAAGCAAGGCTATGACACAGCTGTTTATGAAGTCCATAAACAATACAAGCTAAGGAGTAGAACTGTAAATATAACTCAGCCTGAAAGGACAAAGGACAGCCAGCAGCCCAAAAGAGCCATTGTCACAGAACCAAGTAACAAAACTGGTCCAAATACAGATGAGGTAACCATTGAGGAAATAGCTGAAACCTTTTCCTCAAAACAGCAGCCAGTAGATCCCTCACCCTTGAAGCCCAACCTAACTAACACCTCTCAAGAAGTGAGTAAGAAGGACAAGCTTCCAAATCAAGATAAGAAACGAGAGGAGGACCTGGTTAACAAGGAAAAGGCTGCCACTCACAACACCAAGATCCAATCTGATAAACCCTTTGACATAGAAACTGAAATTGGAAAATTGAAGGTAGCTATTCCCCTCTCAGAACTGGCCAAACATGACATGTATAAACAACAAATCAAGAAGTCCCTTCAACTTACCAACAACAAAGATGATGTCAATGTGCTGGATGATACCCCAGAATTGCTGTTCGGTCCAGAAGTTGATGGAAAAACAGTGGTCACAGGGATATTACCTTTTTATGTCAGTTTACATGTTCATGATAAGATATTACACAATGCAATGTTTGACTCAGGTGCCTCTCACAACCTCATGCCAAAAGCAGTCATGGAAAGACTTAATCTAGATATTACAAGGCCATATAAGGACCTATTCTCCTTTGACTCCAGCCAAGTCAAGTGCTTAGGTCTAATAAAAGACCTGTGTGTGTCCCTTGTCCAGTACCCAAACAAAACAATTCTGATGGATGTTGTAGTTGCTGACATCCCACCCAAGTATGGGATGCTGTTATCAAGGTCATGGGGGGCTAAACTTCAAGGTTCCCTGCAGTTAGACATGTCATATGCAACCATCTCTATCTTTGGGCAACCAAAAAGACTATACAGAGAAACACTCATGAAATACATGGTCAGCAGCGAAGAAAAACCTCAAAATTTTCCCATATATGCTGTTCATTCTGATATAGACTCATATATTCTTTTCAATGATATTACAGGTCTTACAAACAATGATGTTGAAACCAAAACACTTGAGCAAGACCAGGATATTGATGAACAAACTACTACACAAGAAATAATGATTAAACCATCACTTAACGAAACTGTTATTCTAGAGATCATGCAAAATCAATCAAGTGGTCAGACTGTCCTAGAAGAAAAACCAGGTGAAAAACCAGAACTCCAACTTATGATCCCAGATCACAGGGAACTTATTAAATCTTCCCTAGAAAAAGAGAACCTATGGTTTCTTGAATTTGATGGGTCAGTCAACAAATTAGGGGCAGGAGCTGGAGTTTGGATACATAATAAACAACACAGTCATGCAGAGGGCCGAGCCTACAGACTAAATTTCAGATGCACCAATAACATGGCAGAATATGAAGCTCTTCTACTAGGCCTTAAACTACTAAAGTCCTTACAAGCCATAAAAGTGTCAATTCTAGGGGACTCAGACCTAGTTATCCAACAAGTAAAAGGAAATTTTGTCACTAATCACAAAAGACTGAGATCTTATAGATCTGCTGCTGCTGAAATACTACAGTCCTTCACTGAATTTCAAATTACCAAAATTCCTAGATCCCATAACCTGCATGCCCATAGCTTGGCCACATTTTCAAGTACCTGCAAGCTGCCTTTTGAGCCCCACCACTGTTTTTCAGCCGAGATAAAACACAGACCATCTGTCCCAAACAATGTCAAGGATTGGCAAGTGTTTGATGATGATACTCAAATAAACAATTTCTTGACTTTACAGCAAGAATTTTCAGGACTAAACATTGACACTGAAAGAGCAAGTCAATCACAAATACAGTTTGAACAGACTAACCACCCACTATCACCCAAAACAGCAAAACAAATGCTAAATCCAACCATTTTCAACAAGGAGAACATACAAGAAATTCAACGAATTAGTTATGAGGAGACAGCCGAAGATGAGGCTGAAGTGATACAATTGAAGGACAATTTTCTTCCAACAGGCTTAGCTCCTTTAGAAGACATTTTCGACTCCAATGATGTTCCCAACAAACCAAAAATGCAGCCCCTCAACACTGCCATAGAAGAATGTAACATTGGGACTGCTGAACAACCCAAAATAATAAAATTGTCTGCTTCCTTACCTCCTGACCAAAAGCCCAAATACATTGACCTCTTTAAAGAGTTCCAGGATGTCTTTGCATGGAGTTATGAGGATTTAAAATCCTATGACACCTTTGTAATTCAACACACTATCCCTCTCAAGCCAGATCAAAAACCCTTTAAACAAAAATTGAGGAGAATCAATCCTATGCTTCTCCCAGCAATGGAACAAGAGGTACAGAAAATGTTCAAGGCAGGCATCATAGCACCAATCAGATTCTATGAGTGGATTTCAAACTTAGTCCCTACAAGAAAGAAAACCGGTGAAATAAGGCTATGTGTTGACCTAAGGAACTTGAATCAAGTATCCTTGAAAGACAATTACCCCTTACCCAAGATGGATCACATCTTGCAGAGAGTAGTGGGGGCCTCAAGAATTTCTCTACTTGATGGATTCTCAGGTTTCAACCAGATCCTAGTTCATCCTGATGATCAGGACAAAACAGCATTTACAACCCCATGGGGAACCTTAAAATATGTAAAAATGCCTTTTGGATTGAAGAATGCAGGGGCAACATTTCAAAGAGCGATGGATATTGCTTTTGCCAAAGAGATTCATGACTTCCTTGTTATTTATTTGGATGACCTCACACCTTTCTCAAAATCAGACCAAGAACATTTGAAACATTTGAGACAGATCTTCCTAACATGTAGGAAGTATGGAATTTCCTTAAATCCTAAGAAATCCCTGTTTGGTTTAGAGGAAGGTAAACTATTGGGCCACATCATTTCTAAAGATGGCATTAGGATTGATCCAGACAGAATCCAGGCCATCTTACAAATGCCTCACCCAAGAAATATAAAAGAATTACAAGCCTTTTTGGGTAAAATCAACTTCCTGAGGAGATTTATCCCAAATCTGGCCGAATTGAGCAGATTGCTGAATAACATGTTGAAAAAGGATTCAAAAGTAAAATGGACGACAGAGGCGAGTCAAGCCTTTGAAGGAATAAAATTGGCCCTCACCCAAACTCCAGTCCTAACAAATCCACAATTTGATAGGGAATTTATCATATTTTCCTTTGCTTCCCAGCACACAATTGCTGTTGTCTTATTACAGAAAGATGACCAAGGAAATGAGAAACCCATTGCTTTCTTTAGTAAAGCCCTTAGAGATGCACCCCTGAAATACCAGATTATGGAAAAGAAAGCATATGCCTTGGTCAAAGCAATCAAAGACTTTAGGATCTACATCCTATACTCCCATGTTATAGCCTATGTACCAAGCCCAATTGTCAAAGACATACTTACTCAAGAGAACATAGAGGGCAGAAGAGGAAAATGGATTGCAAATATTTTAGAATTTGACATCAAAATAAAACCTACCAAACTGATAAAAGGACAAGGTCTGGCTAAATTAATGTCTGAAACAAATTTCCAAGCCTTGGACATCAACCAACTGGACAATGAACCGGAGCTGGCGACTCCAAAGATCAATGTAGCCTTTGAACAATCCCATTGGTATTCTGATATATGTTATGTATTACAAAACCTGTGTGCTCCACCAGGATTGTCCAGAACTAAGTGTAGGTTCCTAAAAATGAAAGCTTCTAAATTCTGTGTTATGGATGGAAATTTACTTTGGAAAAACCATGAAGGGATATTGTTAAACTGCTTAATTGAGAATGAAACTAACAATATCATAAAAGAATTTCATGCAGGTGACTGTGGTGGACACTTGTACTGGAAATCCACTGTGGATAAAATACTGAGGGCTGGTTACTACTGGCCACCATGTTCTCTGATGTCAAGAAATTCACCACCTCATGTCATGAATGTCAAGTGTTTGCGGGAAAAAGACAGTTACTGCCACTTCCCTTGAGGCCTATTGCAACAGAGAGACCTTTTCAACAATGGGGCTTCGATTTCATTGGGGAAATTCACCCCTCATCTTCAGGCCAACATAGATGGATTCTAACAGCTACAGACTACTTCACTAAGTGGATTGAAGCTGTCCCATGCAGACAAGCAAATGATTCAACAATCATTCAGTTTTTGGAGAATAACATATTGGCTAGATTTGGTTGTCCTGACAAGATAATAACAGACAATGCTGCTGCTTTCAGATCCAAGAAGATGGTGAATTTCTGCCACAAATTTCACATTACCTTGGGCCATTCTACTGCATACTATCCCCAAGGAAATGGCCTTGCTGAATCATCAAATAAAAACCTGGTAAACATCATAAATAAAGTGCTAGAAGAGAACAAAAAGAATTGGCATAAGAAGCTTGTGAATGCCTTATGGGCAGATAGACTAACAACCAAGAGATCAATTGGGACCAGCCCATATGAGTTAGTCTATGGATTAGAAGCTAAATTCCCTTCATCATTAGGGATTCCTGTCCTAAAACTTCTTCAAGAAAGTCAAGCTGAACCAAATGATATGTAGAGAAGGATAAATCAAATAATATGTTTGCAGCAAACTAGAGATCAAGTGTACAGCAGAGTTCAAGTTTTACAAGAAAAGCTAAAGAAAGCTTTTGACAGAAGAACTAAGGCAGAAGACTTTAATATTGGAGACAAAGTCCTCAAGTGGGACTCAAGAAGAGAGGATAAGGGAAAACATGGAAAATTTGATCCCCTTTGGAGAGGACCATTTGCTGTCCAAGCAGTACAAGGAAACAATATCTATTTCCTTACAAGTCTTAATGAAACTGATTTGGATGAAGGTCCTGTGAATGGCAGAATGCTGAAGCACTATTTTGAGCACTACCCATAAGTGCAGCCTGAGTTTCCCTTGTACATATTCAGGTGTATATATTACTTTCTGTTAAAATGTAAAAATGCAGCCTCTCAAGTTTTATTAACTGTCAGCAAGAGGCAAATAGGTTTAGAGATCCACCAAGGTGGGAAGAATACAATTTTGGCATTTCAAAGTAGCATACTTCAAGTTTGCTAAAAGCAGTCAAGGGCCAAGGCATTCTGACCTGCTGTTCTTGGTCTTTCAAATAAAAAAACCATCCCCATGTGGAGCCAATGTTAGCTACCTATACCAATAGGTTTCATATTTCATGATTGGCAAAGAAAGTTCCAAATATGCTCTGCTTTGATGATGCAAAGATCCCATATTTCCAAGAGAAGAAACTGTGTGTATATAGCTTTATGGTGGCTCAATTTTGATGGATGGTCCAAAAGCCTAATCTGGATCATGCCATGTTTCAATTTTCGGTTGTAGATTAGAGAAAGAAGTCTGTCCAAACTGCTTAATCTTGGCAGGCCAGTAGCTTAGGTAGAGAATTAAGGTTCCCAACTGCTTAATCTGGGACCTTGGAAGCAATAAGGATAGTTTTAGATAGGAAATCAAAAGAAAAGGCCAAGAGAAAAGAAAAGGCAAATAAGGGTCTGCAAGTCTAAGTGCACCCTCCAAGAAGAAACAAAAAATGCTAGGCAAATAGATGGGTAGGAAGGTGAGGTTGCAGAAGTGTTATTCCTTACAATTGAAGGTGTGCTAACCTATTTCACAAAACAAAAACAATGGATTGAGAAGGTTTTCTTCTCTATCAGGTTGCAGCAAAGCAAAGAAGCATGTCTAACTTCCATTTTCCCTTTTCCCATTCATAACTAACATCCCTTCAGCAGTTGTGTTCATAAGAAAACTTGAGGTTTATGCTGGTGCTTATTCCTTTAAAAGCCACATTTCTTGTCTAAAGTTCTTTTCATTTTGATCTACTCCCTAAAACTAAGTGGTTTTCAAATAAACTTAGTGATTTCATTCCAAATTCACCTCTTTTATCCATATTAACCCTTAACTTTACTATCTAAATCCCCTATGTCCCCCTTTCCCTACTATAATAACACTATGGTGTATAAATCCCAGCATTGAATAGATATCCTCCCTTTAGCACTATAGCTAAATAAGTTTGTCAAGGGAGACATTAGTCCATCAGGGACTATGATCAACCCTGTCAAGGGATTGCTCTGACCTCAGGTTGGAGTGACAGCCTCCCCCTAATCCATCACCTCACCCCTGTCCAATAAATTCCACAAGAAACCCCCCCCCCTGCTCAAAACCCACTTTTAAGCCTTTTTCCCCCTTGGATTAACCTTGCCCCGAAAAAAAAAAACCCACAAAAAGCATTAAACCTAAGGTTCTGCGCCCAGATTATTTAAACGAATATTTTAATATGCTGGTGGGACCCTCCCCAACCTGCACGATCCGTCGGAAGGCCCGCCAGTCGTCGATCGTCTGCCACCCACGATCCAACGGTGGGCGGGCATTTTCAGTGTCGGATCTGCCGACCTTTAGCGTCCGGGGAACGGTGGTTTTCCGACCCGTACATGGGACGCGTGGAAGGCGGCGGGGTTATTCAGAGCCCCCCTCCCCGATACCGCCTTTCCCCAAAGGTGGTGCGGGGAAACCGCTTACCACCATCCCGTTACCACCTCCCCCTTACGACATGCATACGTCATCCTGACGTAGCGCCTTTCCCCGCTCCCGCGCCGTGTGGCCCTCCACGCAGTCCTGCCACCTTATCCATTGGCCACCGTGTCCTACCACCCTGGCCCACACCTCAGCAGCCACGTCACCCCCGTACCCGGGCCTGCCATGACGTCATGCTGGCGTCATCGGCAGGAAAGCGCCAATTACCTATTTTGTCCGAATTTGTCGTTAAAGTCACGGTTTAAGCCGTTTTTATGTCATTTTCGCGCAAAAGAAGACATAGCCGTTGCAGCTGGTTCACTGCGAAAGCGCCTCTGGACCTCCAAATTCAAATTTGCAACCGTACCAACTCATCAATTCTGCCTCCACAGTTCGGCCCGCAGGCTTTTCAAGCGTTTCATCCAGGTATTCACCGTAATTCTTCCATTTGGCCCATGCATACCATTTCTCTGTAAAAATCACCATTAAAGCACTTGTCAAAATTCCATACAAACTCTGTCTACTACCTAAAAGTGAGCTAAGGTAACCTGCATTACCCTGGAACCATAATTTAACACTAAAACAGTTAAAACGCGGACCAAGATTCTAAATTTGTCCTCGAGGGGCCCGACATTGTTCCCTTTTGCCGGGTGTAGACCTGCTGCAGCTGCTTTCCTAAGTAGACCTCCCATAACCTCGCATACCCCCAGCAATTCACAACCCCTGTGAATTTACCAAAATCTGCAGAGGCAAGCCTGCTTTTCCACTCTAAAAAACATTTCAGACATTGTCCACAGTTGGCCTATCAGTTGAACTCTTAGGAGGTTTGCAAACCATTGCACCCATCTTACTCAAAATCAAATCATACAATGGCTGCCCCTGCACCCACAGCTCTCAGTGTTGCTCCATTAAATCCACCCAATAAAGACCTGCAGTCCTTGCCTCTTGCTGACCAAGACTACCTTATTGAAGACTATGTGGGAGACAGGGACTTTCTGCAGACCTTTAGGCAGTTAAGAGAGGACTACCTGAATGGTCATGATACATATGGCATATGGGAGTCCAACCTGCCATACTATTGTCTCCCCTCTGTAAATGTGTTTCCTGAAATCATTCGCCTATGTGCTGAAAACTATGATGTACAGCACGGAGCCATCAGCACCCCATCTGGGAGGATCCTCTTCTACATTAATCCGGAGTCCATCAACAAAATGCTACATTTTGATCAGACAGAGCTGCTAATCCCATTCTCCATGAACTATCTGCTGGACACTGGTGCCAAGATGACCAGTGAGGAGATTCAAAAGGTCACCAGGACATTCATGAGACCTGAGTGCCAGCCTGCAGGGCCACCTCCTTATTTAGATGTCCACTTCACTGAAGTAGGCAGATTACTCCTGGACATGATTGCTTATGTGCGGGGATACAGAACCAGCGAACATGTGGATGAGACAATGCTAGTATTACTAGCTGTTTACAGCCCAGGCCAACCCCCTGCCCGCAAATATAACTTTGCCAAGTTTATAGCTAACAAAATCCATGATCAGTTGGGCGCAGTGGATAGACAGGGGGTCTTCAAGTACTCGGCCTATATTTATCACCTCTTTATGTATTATCAGTCTGAGGCTTTTCCATGCTATATCAAAAAGCTGGACTATAGAGGAGAAAGAAGATCTGTCATCTTCTGGACCTCTGTCTATCACATAGTCACAAACTCACCCTATTCCTATTGTGAGTTTGTTGACCAATTTGTGTATCCAGTCTCTTGCCTATTGATGAGGTCCCCTCCTCCCAGAATTTCAACTGAGATACAGAAGGCTCTGAAGCTTTCCAAAAAATGTAAAATAGGTGATTGGTACCTATATGAGGATCACACAATCATCAGAGTCTATGGCTGTGAGCTCTGCCCTTACAGACTCCCAAAGTATGTGCCCATGAGGATATTTGCCTTGGAATATTATAGGCAGTTGATTCAGTCTGACCTCACCCATTTCCATAGCTCCAGAAAGAAGGCCCACCTCAAGTTCAAACACCAGTTGGGCCCCTTCATCATGAACAAAAAAGAGTGATGGGAAGATGCTGACCTCAACCTCAAGGACAAATATAAACTATCATACAGTTTCCGGTGGGTACCTTATGACCCTGAGGGCTTCATTACTGCCAGAAGAAACAAATACAGGCTTCTAGGTTATAGGCATTGCCAATACCCACACATTGGAAGATATGCCAACCAGCAAGAATGGCTACAGGGTACTCCAGTAGAAAAGCTAACTGAAGAAGAGATAATGCTAAAGAATATGAAGGAGCTTGAAAAAACCATTGACCTAGACTCTGTGCAGCAGGTACCTTTCAAACGGCCTTATTCAACAGGAGAAGGGACCTCGGCCTCAGGGACTGCACCAGTAACACAAGCACCCTCCACAGCAGCTCCAGCTGCAGACAAAGGCAAAGGGATAATGGGTGCAGAGGAGGAAACAGTGAAAGAAAATCCTGCCCCTGCAAATGAGCAGCATCAAGAGCCCCAACAAGGGCAGCAAACAGAACAGCAGCAAGAGCAGACTGCCCCTCAACAAACGGAGCTACCAGCAGCTCCAGCAATACAAACTCCACCTCCACAGACTGAGCCATTGACTGCTCCTAGTTTGCAGACCCCATCACATGAAGAAAGGGGTATGAAAAGAGATAGAGCAGAGTCCACTCCAATTAGTGGATCCTCCCAACAACCAGCAGCCAAAAGGCAAAGGCTAGACTCCCCAGAAGTAGAAGATATCACTGAAGAATTCCTTGACAGCTCAAGGAAAAATAGGGAGGGCAGCCAGCACACAGGGACAAGCTCCTTTCAGCAGGAGCAAGGATTGCAACTTGGTTTGGAGGTGTCTTCCTCCTCCCAGTAGAGCAAGAAGCCCAAGAGCACTAAGGCTTCTTTCAAACAAATAAAAGCTCAGAATGATCTGTTGAGGGCTGAGGTTTACAAGCAATTTATAGATGCAACACAAGCCCAGCAAGAGAGGCTAATGTCTGTGTATGACATTAAAGAGGAAAAAATAATCCTCAGTCACTTTAAGCCTACAATACCGCAGCCTAAGTCAGCTGCAGATTTTGTGAAGACAAGGGTGGAGGTCATGGCCAAAGACATCCATCCCATCGACCAAATAGAACTCCACAAGCAAGATGGAGAAATGGTTTATGCAACCTTGGTGGAGAGGGAAACCATGGCCCATGAGCTGAAAGAGTCCCTGAAAAACACCAATACACAGTTGGACTTTGAGAGAATGTCCTCCTTGGCCAAAGACAATAGAATAAAGTCTCTTGAGGACATCATCATTGATCTAGGACATGACCCTAGTGATCCAAAGGGTGTGAAGGCCCTTATGAAGAAGAAAGATGATGACCTTAATGCATTAAAGAAGAGGTTGAAGCTGCAGCCCACAGAGCACCCTCAAACCGCAGAACTTCAAAAGCAAAAATAGGTTGATGACCAATTAGACCTCCTAATGCAGCAAGACCAGAGGATCAGAGAATTGGAGAAAGAGCTGGAAGGATCATTACAAGATAAACAGGGAGAATCCACTTCCCAAGCTCCTCCAACTACTTCGACAACAGCAACAACTTCAGGGGCAGCAGTGGCCCCCACAACAGAAGCAGCAAGAACAGCAGCAGCTCCAGATGCCAGTACAAGTATAGAAGAATTGACCAAGGCCATCAAAGAAATGGAGCTCCAGGCCAATGAAATAAAGAAGGCCAAGGAAAAATTGGCAGAACTGGATGCCAAATATGACAAGTCAAAGGTAACTGTAGCGGAGCAGGGCAGAGAAATAAAGGCCCTAAAAGACAAGATCAAGGCCTTAGAGAAGGAACTGAATCTAGAGATTGCCATGGCCGACATAAAGAGTATTCTATGGAACAGAATTGGCCATTCCATCAATCAACAATGGAGGTCAATCAAAATAATACATGAACAGATGGACTTAATGGGCCAGGCACAAGCAGAAATCCATAAGGCCAAGACAACACTAGGAGACAAGCCAGAACAGGCCAACAGGATGATAGACTTCCTGAACAGGCAAGAAAAGGAGGAACTGGCAGCCATAGGCATTGCCAACAGAACCGAGGTTGTCCTCACTGCTAAGAAGGTACTAACCCTCAGGAACTATGTACAAACTGTGGAGAGGAAGTGCTATGAGATACAAGCTGAGGTGGAAGAATATAAAGTCAAGATGGCAGTGCTGCAATCAAAGGGACTGCCCAGCCTCCTAAGTGGTGCAGGAAGACTGATCTCTCAAGATCAATTTGCCAACAGAATGGAAACCACTATTGAAAATCAGATTATTGTATCTGGCAGTACATCTGAGCAAACAGGGCCCCCCACGAGACAGAGCTTGTATGAAAAACTTGAAAGCCTGTTCTTCATTAAAAATGAGGTAAATCATCTGTTTGAAACTCCTCCTAACTTTTATAGGTATACAGAGGCAGATGAGACCCTAATTAAAATTCAGAGACATCAAATGCCTAAGGAGGATTGGTGGCAAGCGATGCTTCAGATTTTGCCACGGTAGCCTCAGTTGTTCGGCCACTGCCAGCTCCAGGTCAGTACAAGACAAACAACATGACAAAGTCAGAAATAAAGGCAGCTCAAAGGGTGACTCAGCATAAAGACAAATGACAGCTAGCCTAAAGGATAAGCAAATGCGCATATTTGGACAGCTTAGCCTCAGCCAACTTCGACACCCACCAAGTCATCAATTTCTGACTATCTTTGACAGCTAAAGTAATAAAAAGTTACTACAGCTTTTACTTCCTCAGCTACCAAGCTCCAGGAGTTGGCATAAATATTTATGAGCCATTAACTCCTCTTCTTGATATTTTTTACATGTAAATTTTTTTATAAATACTCCCCTTATTAACGCATAAGGGGTTGGTGATTTTTGACTCCAAGGAGAATCTATTGTATACCTTCAGTTTTATCTAATACAGAGGGCTGGACCAGCTCAGTGATTTCCTGAAGTATTTGATGTATGGATGATGCTAGATGTGCTGATGCAGAATTCCTGTGCTGTCTGATGAAATAACAAGTTTTTCTCAATCTTTGTTTCTTGTCTTCTTATGTTTATCAAACCATACTTATGTTGTACTAAACTAGCAGTAAAGAAAAAGAATAGTACATGATTTTTTTCATTACACCTTGTGCTCAATTTTTACTGCTGTGAATGTTGATTTCCAGAATTAACGATATACATGAATCCTTAACTGCTCATGTATCTATTAATTCTATATGTGTTAATGTTAACTAGAAATTCTTCATTGATTCTAGATTGATGTTTCCCACCGTCTTTTCTTTAGCAGTTTTCTGTGAGATTCTTAATTGCCTTGCATAAACTGGACACACCCCACTCAATCACCATTATAAACCTTGTTTCCTCAGACACAAATCTGGCTCTGCAGCATCGCTAAGGTATCACATAGTATCAGAGAAACTAAAGGACCACTGACTCCATGCCCAATGGACTAAGACATGCTAGTAAGTACCTACCTATATATTAATTGGAATCATCACCAAACATATTTCAAAAACAACACCTTAAACATCATAGCTAGCCTAAAATACTATCAAAACAGAGCTAAACTTTAAAGAGAGAGCCCTCTCTGATTACAGCTTGGCTAGAGGCTGCAATCCAAAGACTGGTTAGTGGTTACCCCGGCCGTATTCCCTTGGGAGTCATAGGGAACAACCTGGGTGTTAACACATAGGAGAAGAAGCAAGGGAGATTTTCTTCTGAAGTTAATTTTTGTATGTGTGAATGCACAGCAATGCGAAACAAAAACCCAGGTTGAAATGTAATTTTTGCTGGTTGCCTAAACGAAGGGAAGAATGAAGAATCGCATGGTGTGAGTAAAGAAATTTTTTTGGTGAATGTAATGTAAAAATTTTACAGCATATGTAAAATTATTTTTACAGCAGTATGTGTAAAATATTTCTACACCAGTAAATGTAAAATGAGAATTTTACCCAGCAGTGTAAAATCTCAGAAAGAGACAGAGTTTTATTTTTGTTGGCTGAATGTATTTTTGGTAAATCCCTCTGAGTGAAGGAGGATGAAGTTTGTATGAGGCATTATATTTTAATGAATAGAAGCACTTTTATGGGTATGTAGTACTCTGTTCTCAGACAATTTTTTTAAGCTTCCCTGTGCAAAAGATCATGTGGCAGTGAAATAGAGCATTGTCTCTGTATGTGTTCAGTTTGTTTGTTTTGGGGATTTTACTAGAAAAATCCCCAACAAGAACTGGTGAGCAAGGGGCCGATCTCCAAGAAGTATGAGACAATCTAGATGCAAGAGGATTGGACATCAGGTCTTTTTTTCTCAAAGTTCATTGCATTACGAGCACCACAAATCCCCCAAATGTTGTCAAGTAGCAGAGCTCTACAAGTCCTCTGACTGGTAGACTAGGAACTCAAAAATTAGAGGATAGATGAACGATTAACTTGGCCCAGAAATGTTAAAGACCTTAGAACATCCTCGTAAATGGCCACTGCAAATGGACACAAAAGAAAAAGGTCAGAACAATTTTTGGAGGCCAACCTACAAAGCGAGCATCTACCAGGCCCACAGAGGCTGTGTTTCATCAAGTTTTCCCAGGTTAGGAAAAACATTGGAGCTTAAGCGGAGCTTCCCATTTCCACATTTGGGTTGTCCACTCAGCAGCCTGATTAGGGGGGATGTTCAGCGAAATATAACAATTAGTTTCCTTAGCATAGAGGTTGCCTTTTGCCACATGGCCATCCCAAACTAGCCAGTCCTGCTTTTGGGCCAGGGAAATGCGAGCTTCGCTTGGCTGACAGCAATATTGTTACCACTCAACAAAGAAATTATCTGGGAGCCCGATCTTCCATGGATGAGGCTAGTAGATGGAGGATAGCAAGAATAATCTTATGCCTTCAAGACTGGCCAACGAGTGGAAACCAAGTTTGTTGAGGCATTGTATTAGGGGGATAGAGAGTATATGATTTCCAGCAAAAACCCTTCATTGCATCAACCCCAGTGAGGACCGAAGGCCCGTCACCCACCAGCTAGCAAAGATTGGAGCAGAAACACGGTCGGCCTACCATTAAGCCAAAATTGTCTCGTAACACTATGCCAAAAGTTTTGGAGTGCAACTTACCATTTTAAGGAATACCCACAACGCAAAATTGATGAGAAAATATACTTATTAAAAGACAAATACTTAGAGTAAATATTAGTTGTTTTTAATCTTTTTTTGGTATTAATTTCAATAGGTTTTATGTATGGGATTTATAGAATAGTAAGTTTAAGCCCTATAATCTGAACAAACTAAATGCCTCAGAAATTTCTAAGTGCCCTAAATCTATTTATATATTCAGAAACACAAATTGATAATATTTAAAAAATAAATGAGGAAATAAAATAAAAGAAAAAATGTCATTACCTAATCCCGCCACCAATGAATATAAAAACTGTAAAAAAACTAAAAATAAAATAAAATGTTTTTGACTTTTTTTTGGCATATTTTGTGGGTGGATTTTTTATGAGATTTTTGGGAATGTTAAGTTTAATGTGCGCAAAATAAATGCTCAAAGTGCATTAAAGGTATTTATACATTAAAAAAATACATTTTAACCAAGTCAATAGTTGCGATGCAACATAGTTCCTGCCTCTACTACTAATTAATTGATGAAGGGAGTCTTTGTTGTGCATTCATTTCCTTTCTAGATTACTTTCTTTGCATAGCTAGTTGTTTCCTCATAGATACCATATTAAGATAGATTTCTCGACACAATTAGTAGATCCTTATAGTTAGTCGTTTTCTTGTAGGTACATTATTAAATCCTTAATAAAAAGTGTTTTTCGCAGTTGTATTTTTTGGTTATTACCATTTTTGCACATTTTTTTTAGCACAATTAGTGAGCCTTACAAAACAAGTTAATTAGGTAGGAAACTGAAAAATGTGAACCATATATCTACAAAGGTGAATCATTAATGCGGGATTAACATTTCATTTTTATTATTCCACATTTGCTATATGTCAAGCCTTACAAAACACGTCCATCAGTTAAGAAATCGGAAAATGTGAACTAGAAATCGGCAATGTTGAATCATTAATGCGGGACTCAGATTTCTTCTTTTTTATTCCACATTTGCTATATGTTGTTATTACCATTTCCGCAAAAGCATAACGAAAATGAATTTGCAACATCTTACTATGCTCTCAAGCTTCAATGGAATGCACATCAACACTTAACCAGCTGAACTAAAACCAATATCAAAAGACATTATGATTAAAATGCTTCTTTGCATTTTCTGCATCCTACACAAATTTTTCATGTGCATTTGTTCTCCTCAAAATCTCTGCGCACAAATAATCCTCTCTGCACAACTCCTTCCCTAGATAATACTTAAAAATTTTGTTCTGTGAAGAACATTTTTTTTTAGCACAATTAGTAATCATTTTGTCTTTTGTTGATAACTATTATTATCTATTATAGCTTAAATAGATTAAAATGAAACTATGTATTGCTAAAGGATAACATTGTAGAGCATATGCACTGCTCTGCACAATGAGCCTTAAAAAGTAAGTTCATCAGCTAAGAAAGAAACAAATGCGTACTAGAAATTGGCAAAGGTGAATCGTTAATGCGAGATTCACATTTCATTTTTATTATTTCGCATTCGTTATATGTTGAGTGTTACAAAACAAGATCATTAAGAAACTAGCTTTTAGCACAATTAGTAATCATTTTCTCTTTTGTTCATAATTATTATTTTTTTTCACTAAACTAAATTAAAATGGAACTATTTGTTGCTAAAGGATAACAGTGTAGAGAATATGCACTAGTACGCACAATGAGCCTTACAAAACAAGGTTCATCAGCTAAAAACTGGAAAATGTGGCAAATCGACAAAGGTTAATCATTAATGCTATATTCAAATTTCATTTTTATTATTCCACATTTGCTATATGTTAAGCCTTACAAAAAAAGTTCATCAACTAAGAAACTGACTGGAAATCGATAAACTTGAATCGTTAATGTGGGATTCACATTTTATTTTTATTATTCCACATTCACTATATCGTTATTACCATTTCCGTAGATGCATAACAGAAACGACCTTGCAACATATTACTAGTGTCTTAAGGTTCCATTGTAGGCACTTCCACATTCAACTAGCTAAATTAAAACCAATATTAGAAGGCATTAAAATTAAAAGGCTTTTCTACATTTTCCTCATCTGACACAATTTTTTCACATGCATTTGTTCTCTACCTAATCTTTGGACGTGAATAATCATCTTGACATAGCTCCTTCCCTAGATAATAACTAAAAATTCCATTTTGCAAAGCATGGCTTTTCTATCAAAATTAGTAACCATTTTGTTTTTTGTTTATAATTACTAATGCTCACAACAATACTAAATTAATTGATTAACACTAGTCTCCACACACATTTCTTCCGTGCACACTTCCTTCGCACAACTGCACACTAAAATATTTCTCCATAGAATGGAATTCTTCCGAATTTCCCAAATAACCATCCCCACAAAACTCCTTCCGTGGATGATAATTAAAAAGTCCACTATGTCGAAGAAGCTTTCAAACTTTCATTGTAGAGTTGTTTTTGTTGCATAAAAATTTTCATCCTACATTCTCATTAAAGGCTTTTATTTCCAATAGTTTACTATTAAAATTGAATATCTTATGCTTATATTATTGAGAAAATATTAATTATAAATAATTAGGATATGCGTAGAAGGGCAACTGAGTTGTATTGTGTGGAAGAAGCTTTCAGTGTGTGGATGAGCTCACTTAGAACAAAAGGCCTTTTACTGTTAATATTTTATTTAGTATTAAAAAGGGCATACTTTCTCAATGACCTTTTCTATGCTTACATTGTTATTTGATTGATAATACCCAATAAGGTAGATCAAGGCTACATGGGCTTGGAAAATCATAGCATTGGAACAATCCCCTATGCACCACCCCACACAATGGAAACTAAAAATATTAATCATTTCGCAAAGATACAAATCTCTAAAATCAAAAGCCATATGCAACTGGTCTTCCGCACAAACATTGTAATCCACAGTGAAATTTTTTACTTAACGAAACATGATAATATTCCCTATTCTCCTACACATACCATATCATTTGTAAACATTCATATGATATACGATCTAGAAATTTGTAAAAATATCTCTGCACAACAACTTGTGAACCTTATTGTCACCACACCCCGCCCATCTTAATAATATTATTTCAATTTGTGCAAAAGTGCAAAGAAGGTTCATTACACATAGGAAGCTTTAATGTATCATATATAATGTGTATATGCTTGTCTCTATAGTTAATTAAGTGGGGCCTGCATTTCGCCCACATTCATGTCTCAGTGCATCGATAAAGTATACCAGAGAAAGTACTTAATTTAGTAAAATGTTGACGTATACAAAGTTATTGCTAATATTTTAATTGTAAATATTTCAAATATTTGAAATGTCTGTTTCTTCACGCTCTTGTGTGAGCGAATTTTTGAACTATGTACTAACATCTAATATTAGTGCTCATATGTTAGTTATAATTAATGTTATTTAAGTGATTATATGTAAAATCTTGTTAATATTGAATGTAGGTGTAGTTGTGAGTGCATATTTCATGCACATTTCTATGTTAGACTATGCCCGTTCCGCTCTACTTGCTCCACACAACGATGTTTGTGAAGTTTCATCTATACATGTTATAGCTTTATGATTACGTTTGTATCTTTGAAAATGTTTCAAATAAGGTATTTTTGTGGAAGTGCATAAGTTTATTGTGTAGAGGAATATTTCAAAGTGTGGAAAGTGGCACTCCACACTAAAGCCTGCTAATATTTTAGTATTAAACATGGAATATTTGTTGTTTGCAATAAGACCAAGGCAACTGCTGTACTTATACAATATTGTTGCTAATATTTAAGCGATAAATAGTTCATATAGCTTTATATAAAGATGAAGGGAAATAAATATCTCTACATACTACATTATAAACACTAACTAATGAGGATAACTCATAGAACATTGATGTAAATGGTGAGTTGAGAAAAGATAAGATAATGTTATCAAAATTAATTGCATTTAATTAATGACCATGTGACTATATGTGGCAATTTCCTATTGTGTAGTATTTTGGAGAGAACTAAGAGTTTCTCATAGCAAAGGTCATCCCTTATCGTACTGATCAAAGTTAAACACCATTTCTTCATGTATAACACTCTGAGATTTCTCGCAAATTTGATCCAATCGTTGTTCTAAGTTCGTGTACTCTTTTTAATAAATATTTTCTTTATTTGCAAGATCTTTGCCTTCTCTTCACCTTGGGGAAATCTTGAGGTTCTGATCCCAAGATTGGTTTCATTGTGTGCCTCTTCATCTCTCTCTTAAATTTCAACATTTGTTTGCCAGCGGTCGTGCACATTTGATAAAACTTATAATCATACAAATTATTTTAATAAATTTGACATGGGTCTGAATTTGTTTGCATGGAACTAACAACATTAGGTTTGACCACAAAAACATTACATGAAATTCTTTTATTTAAACAAAAACTTTGTTTGTATGGAGCAATGTACGTAGAAAGTTTTTTTTTTTGTGGAATTCCACACTTAGTAGTAAAATATTTTATTTCTAATATTATTGGTAATATTTTAGATTGGAAAATTCAATTTATACATCATTGAATAAATTCACAGTTCGCGGTTGAATTATTTAATCAAATATGAACTCAAATGAATTGCAGTTACCAATAATATTAATTTTTATTTTAATCAATAATGCAATATGAGATATAAAAAAAAGTTTCAAAGGACATGGTCGAATAGAAATAAAATACATTATCATAAAATCAATATAGTAAAATGGTTTTAAATCGTAAAAGAGTTCTTGTAGTTGATTTTGTAAATAGAAACTAGTTCACGACATGATTAGATTCAAGACATGGGCATTAAAAACAAATTTTCTCAGCAAGATCATAACTAATTTAATTTATATCTATAATTTTTTGATTTATAGTCTTTTAAGTACAATATTCCTGACATAAATCTTTGACTGTGTGGAAGCAGGTTGTTGTGCTCAACGAAAATTTTCCTTGTAGTATTCTAGTATTAAGACATATATGTCTAGAATGTCAAATCATTGCCAAATTTTCAGTTCCATTTAAAGAAACAACACAACAGTTAATGTAAAGAGCATAATCAAAACATCGTTTTCAAAGACAAAATTTCTAAATAGGATCGTAATTGTCGAAATAAAATTGTAAAGTAAAAGGATTTGTGTTAGTAGAAATTGGAGTTCCTCTTCCTTGAATGATGTTTGCATCTAGAAAACAACAATTTGTAAGATGTATTAAGAGTCCATGACTCGTTGAAGAAACATGATAACCATTATTTTAATGTAGTCTTCATCAGGGGAAACTATGACTTCCATTTTAATGTTTTCGGTGAAAATTTATTTTTTCAAATTCTCTAGTTTCTTCCTGCACATCGATAACTGACCTAATGTTCTTCTAATTGACCTTGAAAAAAATAATTATCCATCTGTCAATATGTTTTGTAGAAAAATCAATGCTGCTACCAAACTTTGTTTCCATTTTCTATTTTTTCTCCTAGAATTCAATTTGTAACATTTCCTTTGAAATTAACTGGTAATCTTGCATCATACCCGGTCAATCTAAGCCTTTTATGATGTCCATTTCCTTGAAATAGGAATCATATCTCCTTTTGGATAGTTCACTACAAGCATACTTGATATTCTCAAGTGTACTGACCCTTTCCACCCATCTATCTTCCAATTGCTTCAATCATTCATCATTTGGAAACTATTTATTTTTCTTTTTGAAATCATTGAGTATTTCTAGCCAACGCTTAAAGTATTTAATTCATTGTTAACAAATTTCTTGTCTTCTATAGGATTACTATTAACCAAGTCTGTAAATTTTGTTATTTTCTCTTGCAAATACATTAAATTGAACACTGCTTGCCAAGCGTCTTCAATAATATCTAATATTTCACATATGTTCTCAAGGATATATGTCTTCACTACATTAACTAGATTTTCAGCTTTGTTGAATGTCTTTGGTGTTGTAACAACAAGAATTGACGATGAAGGTGATCGTACTACCAGTGGAGTCATTAACAAAGGAGATGGATTTGCAATGTCTTGTAGTTATTTTCATTTCCTTTTCAACATATGATTTTCTACAAACACATTGGTAACACTAGAGTAGTTGCATCATTGATATATTGTTGCAATACCATAAGCCCCATCATATCAATGCTAGCAAGATCCATATAGATGTGTTCTTGAAAAATAATCTTTTCATTTTCAAGATTTACCCTTTAAACACTCAATTTTTTGTTGGTTTTTTCATAATTTACATTTTTCAATGTGACATAATGTTCATTGAAAATAATGTCCTGTTCCACAATTTGCTCCATTATTTTCTGATTTTTCGCTAAACGAGTAGTGACCCAATTAGGTCGTTCACCACTATCACTTTCTATATCTATAGCTTGTTCAATTATTTCTTTATTGTTGACACTTTTGGACTTGGTTGTTTGACCTATATGCGTTTGGTCTAGGAAGAATTTGAAAAAATTATCTTGCACATGTCGATGACTTGCTGGATGACTAATAACCAATTTTCCAAAACCAAGTTTTTTTTTCTTTTTACTTGAGTTGTGTATGACATTGTACTGGTAACAGGTGTGGAAGGTGAAGAATTTTGTGTGGGATTTAGTGAATTTTGTTTCTATTTTTCCTAAACTATTCTTTGGGAATCCATTTTCTATATTTGATACTTTATTTTCTGCATATTTAACAAAATATGTGCTATGTAAACATATTGGCTTGTAGATTATGACGTGCAAAAATTACACTAGCTCTTTCTTCACATACAATTTAAGTTATTAGGGAAAATAAAATGCACATACCAGAGGAAAAAGATAAATAAATAGTGAATTCATAAGATGTAATGAGAAAATAAGTGCGCCTACCTATCTTTTAGCTAAATATTTAGCCATGAAGCTTAAGCCCCTGGTAGGTCAAACAAAGTCCTTTGTCAAAGACTCCACTTCATTTGTTAGTGAATTACAAGGTATGAAATCTGATCCGGGAGACAGTCTTCTCAGTTTTGATTTTGTTCCCCTCTACACTAACATCCCCATCAAGGAGTCCCTTGATGTCATCTTTCACCTTACTGATCTTGATACTGCTAAATTAGTTGAGATTTGCCTCACTTCTACTTTTTTCTATTTTGAAGCTAAGTTCTATGAAAAAACCTGTGGTGTGGCCATGGGTTCCCCCCTATCTCCTATAGTTGCAAACCTATTCATGGAAGACATTGAATTCAATGTCTTATTCACAACTATTTTTAAACCTAAGCTTTGGAAAATATTTTTTGATGACACCTACTCCATATGGTAGCATAGACCTGATAAGTTAGAAAGATTTTTCAAGCATCTTAATAATTAATCTAACTCAATAAAGTTAACCATGGAGTGAGAAGTTGAGGGTTGCCTTCCTTTCCTTGACGTCCTCATTTCAAGAAAAGCTGATGGATCTTTCTCCCATCAAGTTTTTCGTAAAAAGACTCATAGTGAGTAGTATATTCATGCAAGTTCCCATCATTTCCCTGCTTAAAAGATTGGTATTGTTAGCACATTAGCCACTAGTTCTCTTAGGATTTCTGATTAAGACCACCTTTCTAAAGAAAAGTCGTATCTCCTTAATGTCTTTGTGCATAATGGTTATAGTAGGAAGCAAGGTGTTAAAGCTTTCCTCAAAGCTAGTAAGGGTCCTAAGGTCAAGTCTAACACTATTGATCCTTCTTCAGGAGTTCACCTCCCCTTCATCCAAGCGATGACTGAAAAGGATTATGAGGATCCTGAAGAAGCATTATGTTCCCTCAACCTTTAGACCCATCAACACTGTTAGAAGCTCCCAAAAGTCTGTTAAAGACCAAGTGAACCCTATGGATATGAAAGGTGTTTATGTCATCTCGTGTTCGTGTGGGACCTCATATATTGGCGAAACAGGTTGGTTTGTTAACCAAAGGATTAAGGAACACACTGCTGATATCAAGCATGGGAGGACCAAATATTCTACTTTGGCAGAGCATGCAGCGAAGACCAAGCATCATATATGCATTGAGGAGGCTAAGGTCGTTGCTAGGATTCCTCAATCTCATCACCGCAAGTTTAGAGAAGGCATCAAAATTGAGAGGTCGTTTAATAATATTAATAGGTGTGATGGTTGGAAAATTAGTACCTGTTAGATTTCCACCCTCTCTTCTTAGTTTTTCTCCTCTCCTCTTTGTATGACCTTTTTTCCCCTTTAATTTCCTCTTTATTGTTCCTTTTATTGATTTTCATTAGAGGGGATTACCCTCTATTTTTATTCATTTAAATAATAATAATAATAATAATAATAATATTCATGTATTCATTATCAATTTTTGTCATCAATATTATTAATTTTTATATGTTTACTTGTTATTATTATTATTATTATTATTATTATTATTATTATTATTATTTTTAAGATCCCCCTTTTGTTATTGTCTTATATTTTTTAGTATATATATTTTTTGGTATGATTATGTATTCACTTTTAATATTACTATGTTTTATTTTTATTTTTAATTTTATTTTTCATTCCCCATCATTGTTTATATCTATGTATTAATATATATATATATATATATATATATATATATATATATATATATATATATATATATATATATATATATATATATATATATATATAAATATATATTATTAATTAATTATTGATTGATTTCTATTTATCTATTTATTTATTTTTTCTTTTCGTTTAATCAAATAAATAATTAAATAATAATAATAGGTAAATAAGTTAGGGAAGAAATTGATAAATTGAATAAATTATTATTAATTATTAATTATTTAGATAATTTAAGTCAAATATAGCTGTTTAATTTTATTTATTTATTTATTTTTATTTTTCAATTCGGTTAATCAAATCAATAATTAAATAATAGTAATAGGTAAATAAATTAGGGAAGGAATTGATAAATTAAATAAATTATTATTAATTATTAATTATTTAGACAATTTAAGTCAAATATAGCCGTTTAGTTATATTATACTAATAATATTTTATAAACAAATAAATAAATATATTAATAAACAATATAATTCTCCCTCCCCAGTAAAAAATAGTCGTTTTCATCTAACCATTAAGTTGACCTTTCTTCTTATTTAGCTTGCTTGTGAGATCTATCTCTTCATCTTGTCCTCAAGATGAACCATATTGGTTGGTTTGAAACGCATCGACCAAATATTTTTAATGTGAATTTTTCCAAAAACCTTCATATATCAACAAGTTATGAATCAATGAAAGCTTGAATTCAAACAACATCAATAATAATAATAATAATAATAATAATAATAATAATAATAATAATGATAATAATAATAATAATAATAATAATAATAATAATAATAGCCTCTCCTCGTCTTTCCTCATTTTAAGAATGTTGTCAATCTCTCAAGTTCTAATTTTGAAGCCTCGGTCTTTAGTCTCCTGAATAAAGGGCTTAATTTTTCCCTTGACCCTAAGAAGGTTCCAATCGATGACATTATTTGTAATATCAAATTTGGTATTAGGTACCTTCTTAATCATTTCAAAGAAGCCATCAAGGAAGATTGTGTTATTGTTCTTAGGAAGGTCAAGCCTTCCAAAAGAAACCTTAGCAAAGATGAGCTTCTCACCCTTAAATCCCTGAGGGAAAACCCTAACATTGTCATCCTAAAAGCTGACAAAGGTGGGGTAGTCGTCATTTGGATAAGTCTAACTATGTCAACAAAATGATTGACCATCTATCTAATAGTTGTTGTTATTCTAAGCTTAGGAAGAATCCCATTAAGTCAGTTGCTAAGGATATAGTGACATCCATTAAGTATAGTTTGTCTCTTAATCATCTCTCCAGAAAGCTCATTGAGAGCAATCTTCTTACCCCTAGAACTTATGGTCTTCCAAAAATTCATAAAATTGGGGCCCACTTGAGACCTATTGTTAAAGAAAAATTTGGGCCTACTTATCTTTTTCCTAAGTTCTTAGCTCTCAAGCTCAAGCATCTTGTGGGCTAAACTATTTCCTATGTTAAGGAATTTGTGTCCCTTGTTAAGGAATGGAATGATGTAAGGTTAGACCCAAGGGATCTGCTTGTTAGCTTTGATGTGGTCCACGTTTACACCACAATCCCCATTCAAGAGGTCATTGATGTCATAAGTAAGATCACTGACAAAGACAGCCAAATTGGTTAGCCTCTGCCTCACCTCGACCTTTTTTAGTTTCCAACGAGAGTTCTATGAGAAAACCTGCAGGGTGGCCATGGGTTTCCCTCTTTCCGCCATTGTTGCTAACGTTTTTATGGAAGAGTTTGAGACCAATTCCTTAGCCTCATCTCAATCTCCCTAATAAATGGAAGAGGTTTGTTAATGACCCTTGCATCATTTGGCCCCATGATCATGAGAAATTGGATTTGTTTCTAAACCACCTTAACTCTCAATATAAATCCATAAAATTCACCATGGAAGTAGAGGTGGATAGATGTCTTCCTTTCCTCAACATTCTCCTCTCTAGATTAGATGATGGTTTCGATTCTCGGCAAGTTCTTCACAAAAACACTCACACGAAACAATATCTTCTTGCTAGTTCTCATCATTTTCCTGCTCAGAAATTTGGGGTTCTTAGCGCCCTTTTTACCAGAACTCTGAGAATATTTGATGAAAACCATGTAGAGCAGGAGAAATCTCATCTCCTTGAAGTTTTAAAAAATAATGGATATAGCAGAACCTAGAGCCTCAAAGATTTTCAAGAGAAAGTACATAAACTAGGGTTAAAATTGCTCGTGTTGATCCTATCTCCAATTTTCATCTCCCTTTTATTCAAGAGACCTCAGGTAATATTGCACATATCCTTAAGAGGAATAATGTTTCCTTTTTGTTCAAACCTTTAAGGACCATTAGAAATTCTCTTGGTTCGGTTAAAGATCATATCTACCTGAAGGACATGAAAGGTGTTTACATGATTCCATGTTCATACGACACTCCATATATTGGAGAATCGGGTCAATCGATCAACCAAAGGACCCATGACCATGTAGCAGACATTAGGCACAATCATTCCCGCTCTTCAGCTCTAGCTAAGCATGTGGCGAAGTCCAAGCTCCATGTCTGTATTGAGGATTCCAAATTCCTAACTAGGGTTGACCATTTCCACCATAGGAAGCTTAGAGAGGTTATAGAGACCAAAAGGCATGCTAGGAATCGCAACAGAGATGATGGTTGGAAATAGAGAAAAGTTGGATTCTGGCCCTTTCCTTATGATCCTCTTGCCCCCTATTTTTTTTCCCTTTTTGTCTTTTTGTCTTTTTCTTTTTTATGTTTATTATTCGACTTTTTGCTCATTCTCCCTTTCTTTATACCTTTCATCCTTATTTTGATTTATCCTTTTTATCCCTATTTTTTACTTATTTAATTTCAATTATTGATCTTTTATTTTCTTCATAGTATTTAACCTCTCCTTTTCCTTGTAATACATATTATTGAGATCTAAACCTTATTAGTTTTAATATTACTTATAATCTCCCTATTAAGACTTGTGGCTTATCCGTCACCCTCCTTATTATTTTATGAGTTTTCTGATCATTATATTAATCCTTATTAGTATTTTATTATTTTATGATTTTTGTACATTCCTATTCCGCCATTGAAAACCTCTCTTTACCTTATTTTTGGAACCTAACATCTATTTTATTACTAAAGGATGAATATTAAACAGTTTATATCTAATTAAAAAAAAATGGGATTTTAAATAATATTAAAATATAAAATCTACCTTTTATATCTAATGTTAGGGGCTTTTGAATAATATTAAAACATTAAAACTTTGTACTACTAACTTTAGGATTATTAAATAATTTAGATCTAAAATATTTTTTGGGATTTTATATAATATTATAATGTTAAACCTTTTTAATAAAAATATATAAAAATTTGTTGAGTTTTAAATAATATCAAAATATTAAAAAAATTTAGATAAAAAATAAAAATATTAAAACTCTTTAAATAAAAATAATAATTTTCTTGTTTGGCTATTTTCTTGGTTGATTGTTCTCCAATGGCTAGTTTTCAATGGCTAACCTAGACCAATGATGCATCCTTACTATTTATTCCTAAAGATTGTATGATTTCTTTCACCTTGTCCTAAGGATGAACCACATTGTTTGGTTCGAAACATCGACCAAGTCTAATGATGTGATTATTCCGAAAGACATTTATCTAAAATAGAAAGCCCTAAACAATTCTAAACAACTGGTAGAGTTCCTATGTTCATAAAATGTGTAATCAGAAAATACAAATCCTTAAACAATTTTGCACAAAAAGAAATATGCGGTAAAGAGAATTGTGAAAGAACTTGAACAATCAAGAAAATGAATTGTTGAGTACTACTAAATCCACTAAGAATGGATATTGGGAAAGTATTTTCTAGAGCAAATGTCTATGGTATTTTCTTTTTCATTGGCAGATTCAACTATTTCTTCATTAATTGTATAATTGCAAATATCTTAGTTCATTTAACTATTATTTATATTTGTGTTCAATGTCATGTAAATTTGTAATTTGTTGTTGCAATGGAAATTTCTAGTTGTTGTTATTCTTTGTGTTCAAAGTACCAGATTTGACACTCTTAATAAATAGCAATTGAAAATATCAAAGCCAATTTTTACAGGAAATAATAGAAATAAGTATTGATATTGCAAAACCATATTCTCCAGTAACTGCATATTTTGCTAACGATTTAATTTCATTGAAATATGTGTCATACAAATAGAAATTGTGATACAATATAAGACTAAAAGTGTGTACCTGTACTGTGGTTTGCATGGTTTTCTAATGCATTTTCTATCTTAAATTATCCAAAATCTGTCAATGATTTCTTGATAGTCGTACGATTTTTTGAAATGACGAGATACATATATGCAGTAATATGAGAAAAAGTTCATGACAATTATGAAACTTAGCTCTGAAACTAAAAACAATAATTGTTAACAGTTGTAAATGAATATCATGCATAGACATGTTTCACTGTTTCTATAGAAAATTGATTTAGTTACTGAGATAGCTACCACTGGTAAATCGATGACAATTTGTTTTATTTTGATACTAACAAAAATAATTGTCTACCGAAGCCAGAAATTTTCCTGGAAATCTAATTTAGGCAAGATTTTGGCAAAAATAATGATGAAATTTCCACAATCTTCCAAACGAATTTGCCTCCTTCTAACAAGGGTTTTCGTTTACGAGAGCCATTAATCATGAGTAATAGTGTGATGTTAGTAGTCCTCACTACTATTCTTCCTTATTCATTACCAGATTCATATTTGATTTATCAAGATGTTTAACATTTTCACTAGATAAGAAAATGTCAAAGAAAATGTTAGTGAAAATGTTAGTGGTAAATGGTGAAATAAATCTTGAAATTCGAAAATTATTTTCTTTCTTAATTTGGTAATGATTATTGTTTTAATTTTGTCGATATACATGTATTAAATAGCAAGAATGTACGAAATAAAATAAATATGAGCTCATTGTGATCATGTACATTATTGTATAGCTATTCAATATGACAATATAGGAATATTGTGTACACACATAACGTAATATCAATCAGCGGAAATAATGCCAAAACATTTTACATTTAATGTAGTAATAAAGGGCATTAATTAGTTGTTTTATTAACACTAAAGCATGTCGCTAAATATTGGCATAAAGCTTCCTTCGTACAACAGTCAATATATTTTTTATTTGGATAAATAATGGACAAAGATTTGGGAACAATCAAAGGGATGTTGAACATGAATTTTTTGTTGGATATGCACAACCATTTTTGAATAGCTACTTCTATATTCAATAACATTGTTCAGTGTACATAGTCAAAGAAACATCAGCATGCATTTTTCCTTTGAACAGGCTTCTTCTTAATAGAAGCTACGCCATACAGTAATATTAAAAGAATAAAAACACCTTTGCATAATAATCATCATTAGACTATGTTTTATTAAATAATCGTTAGTACAATTGCATCAGAAATCAGTCTTGTTTCTTTGAAACAACAACATAATGATTTGAAATATGTGCAAAAGGATGGTGTTTCAAATATGTGCAAAAAGATAATGGCTAAAACAAGGAACATAAACTTCTGCATTCACATACATCTAAACTTTGATGACAATGAACACAGTAAAAGCTCCACACAGGGGATGACAGAGTATGGGCATGTTAACTTTAATATAATCTATTTTCCGAGGTGAAAAAATGTAGATTTGCATTAAATAATTTTCGCTCTATATTTTTTGTCCAAACAGTTATGGAACTTCTAGTTGGATGCAAAAAATAATTGCAAAAAGATAAAAACCATATACAATATCAAATCTCATTTATTAATTTTAGCGTTGCATATTGTAGGAGTTTTTAGCCAAAATAATATTTGTGTTTATGACATATTGTACCTCATATCCACCATAATAATAACAAATAAAGTACAAATTGTTGAAATAATTATCTACGATCCTCATAAAGAAAGTTCATATTCACACCTCGCATGCAAAAATTAATTAAAAGAATGTACTACTATTAATATCCATTCAGTAAATCCACAGGTAATGATGTTATCACAACTAGTTGCAAATATAGCGATATGCATTATGTGTTTTTTCCCTGATCACCTATGGAACTGCTAATTGAATGCAAACATTAATTGCAGAAAGATGAAAACCATACACAATATCGAATCTCATTTATCAATTTTAGTGTTGCATATTGGAGTGGCTTTTAGCCAAATTAATATATTCGTGTTTATGACATACTGTATCTCGTAACCATCATAACAATAGTAGATAATGTACAAACTATTGAAAGAATTCTCTATGTTCCCAATAAAGAAACTTGGTATTCACACATAGCATACAAAAATTAATTAAAAGAAAGTACTACTATTAATTTTCATTCAGTAAATCCACACACAATCATGTTATCATAGCTAGTTGCAAATATATCGATATGGCCATATCTATCGAAATTATAAAATACCCTTTTCAATATCTATTCAATGAATTAAAGTATAGATTTCTTTTAGTGGAACAATATTTAGCATTTGATTCAATCCTAGATTAGAGAAAAATCTATGAGGATTAGTTGGGTGTGCTATTAGTGTTGGTGGTGATGTGTCCCTTGCTACTATAATTGTTCTTGGTATTGCAAGTGTTATAATGAGTATCTTGTATGTATATGTAATTAGTGAGAGAAGTTAGTGATAGATAGAGAACATATGGAGAAAGCATTGTTAATGAATTAGAGATTAGGCCTAGAATATTTCTCGACTGAGTGGTACGCTGTGATGGTAATGAGAATGCAATATGGATATGGATGGTGAGGTTTTTGTTGTTGTTGTTATTTTTTAATAGTCTATTGCACAATACTATTTGGTATTATCCTACTAGAAAAAGTTACGCCGATGTGCTTGTGTGTATACAAAATGAGTGGTTATTTTATTATTAGTAGATTATACAAAATGTGGGGGTTAGTACAATGAAATATCGATATCTCTTTGGGTATTGTGAATTTTCTTTGCAATTCTTCCCATGTGCATTTGAATTTTGTTATTGTTATTGTTGTCATTATTATATGTTTTTATTATTATTATTATTATTATTATTATTATGATGATGATTTATGAATGTATTTGGCTACTATGAAAATAGCTATGAGAAGAAAGTTGTACATGAGTATTTGTGCATAGCTTGTTCTTTGGAAATTGCATGAGTGGAAAAGAACAAATGCATGCACATAAAGACAAATAGTTTTACATGCCTCAGTTACAAGCTCAATTATTGCTTTGCATGCAATTCGATTTTGATACTCATGCCTTTTTATTTGAGAGCTTCTTCCTACAAAGTTGTGATTGTACCCTTTACAAAATGTAATTAGCATTATTTGGGCCTATTACTTGTAGCTCTTATTCTCATTTCATTTATATTTGAGGACATTAGGAAATTTTTGAGGAAGAGAATATAATACGCTTTAATTCTAAAATCAAAAGTGCCTTTTCACTTTGTCGAAAGAAAACTACAAAATGAAATTTTTATTATTGATGTGATGAACTAAGTTATTTTAATATTGAATAATACAAGTACAATTGTCAAAATTATCTTATCTAGAATTGGAAAAGAGTAAATTAATTTGACAGAGTGAATTACCTTGATATCAATTTCTAAAGAATATGAAATGTATCTACCATAAGTACCGGAAAAATTTCAAGATTGATGACGATCAATGCTTAATGAATATAATTGAAATCGATAGCACTAAAATGTCATTTTATATCATTAACAATGATAGTAGTTAAATTTCATTTCATATATGATATATTTGATTATGGAAAAATTAAAGCAGTTGCATGTTCCTCGCAAAAACGACGGTGGGACTGCATGGAGTAGGGAGGAGCGGGGGGGGGCAGAGAGAGCTGGGAGCAAAGATTTCATTATGCAGAATATTGAAAGATTGTAGAGATTAGATATAAATTATTGTTATTTCTGAAAAAAAAAATGTTATTTTTCATTGCCTACAGTCTATAGATAAGAGAATATAACAAATTGCAAATATTGGTCAATGCTAGATGACAATATTCAAAGTAAAAAAAACAGTGTTTGTTATTGGTATTATAAAAAACTAAAATATGTTATTCATTTAGAAACAATTGTAGTCAAGTTCAAACTGTAATCATGTTCAAATTATAATTACCATAGCTATGATTAAAATAAACATCAAAACTGACACATATTTGTGACAATAAAAAAAAGTTACTGAATATCCACTTTCATTTCTATCAACAAAAGAACAACTATGTTCGAATTGTTCACAAAACCATTTAACAATGTCAGAATTTGCAAAAGGAAATGTGTTTTTAACAATAAGGTATACAATTTGAATAGCAATAATACTATACAACTACTCATAATAGTTATTTTATTGATATCAACACGTTTTTATGATATCGCGGTTCACTAGCATATTCACGGTTTCCATTCCTATTCTTTTGTTTCTTTAACTTTGCGCTCCTTCATTTAGGAAAAATAGAAACAATTTCTCCACAATTGATCACATATATATATATAATAAATGATAGTGTGACTCTGAAATAGAGATATGGGAAAAAAATAAGAAGAAGGAGGAGGTAAACCATGTGCACATGTAAACTACCATGGAAACATTGCACATCAAAAATAAAAAATTGATTTGTAAAGATGTTATCAAAACCTTTATGTGATCATGTAAACAGTTCTCTAAAAAATCCAATTGCAATGAAAAGCAAAAAGTTGCATCTAGATATTGACTCAATTCGTAATAAGATATTTAAAAATATGAATATTTGATCATCAGCAAATAAAAAAGTGACCATTCCAAGATTTAAGACAACTTACACTATGTAAAAGCATATGTCCTTATTACTTCACCGTTAACTATTTTCAGAGTTGTTGTTTCTTAAAAAAAATTCTAACTTTTCTTGAATGAAATGTTTGAAAGGAGAAATTGTGATTTTCAATTTGTCACTTTTACTAAATATATCTTTCTGAATTTATGTGACCTTGCGTTACAATTCTACATCCAAAACATAGTTTTTTTCATTAAAATTAACAAACCCAATTAACCATTCCCTATTCCATTCCAAATTAGCCATAGTTTTTTCGTAGAATTCTCATGCCTTTCACTATTTTAGTTTATCTAATTCAATTGTTAACATTTGTCTTAAAACTATATGAGAGTCACATGTAATATGTGAGTCGTTCATATTCTTCACAATCTCTACAACTTTGACATATGCATATGCCCTTCGACTCTCTATGTTTTCATATTTAGAAATAATGTTTTCCATTCTTCTAATTCTCTGAGACCATGCAACTTTGAGTTATTTTATTTGATTAGCATTCGGAAATTCTTGCAATCTTTTCTCTGCATGAGAAAGTAAATCAAGTCTATGGCTAAAAGAAAATAAGTCATTGTTCATGAGATACATGTTTCATTCGCTATCATGTTCAATGCACCAGAAAAATGACTTAACTCTTTATCCCAAGTGCTTCAGATAAGAAGTTTCTTTCCATGCATGTTCAATGATTTGCAATTGTTTCCATATATTTCAAAAAATATATGTTTTCACCACATTAAGAAAACAAATAGATTTAAGAAATCTACACGACGTGTCGCTATAAGATGTGTTGTTCGTATTGGTAAGTAAGTCATGAACAAAGGATTCATATCTATATCATCGTATAGGTCCTTCAATCTTGTTTTTAAGTTTAAGTTTTTTGCTTCCCATTGACAAAGAGACTATACAAATATGCTACTAGTAACTTGATGCAACTCCATAAGCGATGTGATTGCAGCTCTAGAAAAATCAACCTGCATTATTTTTTGGGTCTAAAACGTTATTACTGTGAATTTATACCTTATCAATCTTCATTTGTTTACTACTATTTTTATACTTCACATTTTGCAATGTGACAAAACCATCATAAAAAATAATAGATTCATTGGCAATTTGGGTTATTTTCTTGATTTTTAGCAAAATAAGCATTAATCCAATCAAGTAGCTTAACGTTGTCAACTTCTTCATTTATAGTTTCATCAACATTTACTATTCTCATAGAGCTTCTGAAATTGGTTGATTCAACAACATACACTTCTTTTCAAATAAAACTTCGATCACACTTGCGTGTTTCACGTTATTTGATAGCTTGTTGTAAACTAGTTTCATATTTATAGTATATTTTTCCCTATTTTCACTTGACAATGAACTCACATCAGTATTTTTGATCCAGTATACACATTTCTCTATAGAAGTATTGATTCTTGATTAGTGGATGATTCATTCAACATCTAAGATTAACCCTTGATTTCTATGGGTATCATTTATGTAATGTATAAATTGATCTTCATAAATACTAATAAGAGATACTTACATGATATCTTCAACATTTGTGATTAGCCATTGTATTCTTTTCAATGCATGTTGACATTGTCCACTCCGTTCTCTTATTTCTGCAGATAAGTTTTCGTATCCATTTTTTTCTAAGTGTGCGTGAAATAGGCCTTCTTCATCAAAATCTTTAATTGCTTCAACTTTACTTATGTTAAACACAGTTAAAGTCTGTGAAATATCTGTAACATGAGAAACAACTTTTATAGTGATTTCTCCAATCATAAATGACAAAGGAATGAACTGTTTTACCTTTTTTCTTTCAAATATATCTAGCCAATAAAGGTATTTCCTACAAACTTCAACAACAAAATACTTGTTTGTAACATATTTCAGCAATAACAATGGCTTACCTTGAGGCCCATATATTTGAATTAGGGTATTAATTTCTCTTTCTTCATGCATAACGTTTCTCCATAGGAAAAATTCTGTTTCTAGATATATGATGAGGTTCTTATCCAATTATCATGTAGTTGATTTTCCTCACAAAATCATCTCAAATAAGATTTTTTTAAAGAAACATTATTCTTCCACAATTGAGATTCTAGAATTGAATTGGTTCTTGATTCACATTGAATTTAGGATTACATGGAAAAATGCTAAAGCTATCAGTTGCAATCAAAGCTATTATGAGATAAAGAACCATGGAAAACATTTTGGTATTGGATAAATTGGTTAACTAAAAACCTAATTCATTATAAATGATATAAGACCAGTCAAATACACAATCATTTTGTATGTTTGACAAAGAATATAGGCAATGAATTTTGTGTTGGGTATACGACCAAAGTCCCACATTGACTAGAAGTGGGGAGGATCATGGGTATATAAGGATGGAAAAATATCTCCATTGGTATGAGGCCTTTTGGGGTAGAGCCCAAAAACAAATCCATGAGGGCTTAGGCCCAAAGTGTACAATATCATACCATTGTGGAGATATGTGGTGTCCAGGGTCCTAACAAGTGGTATCAAAGCCATGCCCTGAAGTTAGCCAAGTGAATGAATCCTCGGAATGTTGAACGAAGGTGGTGGACCCCGGTAATATCACGATGGGATCCGTGGATGAGCTCGGTTAGACAGGCGGTGTGCTCCAGATTCTTCATGGACGTGTCCTAGTCCCAACACGGTGAAGAGGAGTTGACCTGGGATAGAGCAAGCTCTCAAGGCAGGTGGCGCTTCCATGTAAGGTGTGTGCTTCCAACGCATTGGAGCGGAGAATCCTCGTTGGTAGAGAGTGGATGGATGGGTAGTCGTTTGAGGGGATGCTCGATGGTCCTTTGTTCGAGGGGAGGATTGTTGGGTATACGACCAAAGTCCCACATTGACTAGAAGTGGGGAGGATCATGGGTATATAAGGATGGACAAATATCTCCATTGGTATGAGGCCCTTTGGGGTAAAACCTAAAAACAAATCCATGAGGGCTTAGGCCCAAAGTGGACAATATCATACCATTGTGGAGATATGCGGTGTCCAGAGTCCTAACATTTTGGAACCCTTGTTGTAGTTTCGCGGCCCATAAAATGTGCAAAAATCAAACAAAAGTCTCTAAATGGTTATTTAAACAAAAATATTTCTAGAACAAAGAGATTGCAATGAACTTTGTGCTTGGCAAAATGAAATCCATAATAACATTAGATTCACCTACTTCTGAGATCATGAATCTATTTTCTTCGGGAAATCATAAGAGAAAATTTTCATACGATAACTTTAATATTCATCTAAATGTCTTCACATTCTCTTCATTCGTGGGATAATTTTTCTTGTTCCTTAATCAAAAAAAATTGTACACAAATGAACAATTTCCCTAAAATAAGAAAATTATTGGCACACATGCAACATTCGCTAATCCAATAGTCCAAATCTTGTTACATTTTTTCTCTTCCATTGGTAGATTAGCATAAAGCTCTTATGCAATTGACCAATGCAATTTATCAATGACAACACCATGTAAATTAAAGGTATCAATGCAAATAGCTTCTTCATTTTATCTACTAACCATAGTTGTTTCATAGCTAAAAACACCTTCTGAATTAACAATGTTCTCAACAACATTGAATTGAACAAATTTATTTTTTTATTATGTATATATTCACTACATCATACTTTTTCAAACACAAAATTGGCTCTGACTATTGTAAGTGTTAAATATGTCACACGTAACATTTGTCATTAAGCATAAATAACATTGAGCAAAAGTTTTGTTTATAGGATGCGAAGAATGTTCATTGTGCTAAAAAAACTTTCAATTTTTCATTATGAAAATAATAAGATTGTTTATATTTATATTATTGATGATATTTTAATTGTAAATAAAATTTTGAAGATCTATTTGTTTATGCTTTTGTGAGCCATATGATTAATTTATGAATACATTGGCTTTAAAAGCTTTTGTCACTAATATTTTACTAACAAATAGACTTCGCATATTATCGAATACAAAATCTCCCATGTTATATGGAAAATTGTTCAAACAAAATAAATGATAATGCCTTAATATTGCATATATACCATTGATTTCGACAGTAAACAAATTCTTCTCCATTAACAATTTAGCAATCAAAGTTCAAATGTTCTTATTCATTGATGCTTTGGCAATTGCGTATTCAAAAATAATAATAATAACAATTTAGCTACAAACTTCTACTCAACGACAATCACAACATAAAAAATTTATAGGAAAACAAGTAAAATGATAAAGATACAACTGATTTCAGATAAAAATCTTGTATATGGATGAGATATATAGTAAAAAAAAAAATGAACCACAACATACCTAATATTGATATTGTAAAATATGTATCTGTGTTTGACAATATGTATTGTGTACAAGTCTTATGCTAGCAAGTGAAATGCACAATTCTCAGGATAACATTTCGATTGCGACAACTAGAATAAAACCATTTGTAACAAGCATTCCCTCACAAAGAACTATGAAATATAGAAATATGCATTGGTGACATGCATGCCCCCCCCGTTGAAGCCCCAAAAATTGGGTCTACAACAAGGCGGATAACCACTCGTTCTGGACCTTGAAAACAGCTCCTTTTCCGTTTAGAATGGTGGCTCCGACTGGGGGTAATGGGAACAATTTCCCAATTTGTTTATGATGGTACATTAAGGCGATGATGTTTTTCTCTTTTTAAGGGTTTATGGGGAGAATGATTTATTATAAGTTTAATCTAACATGTGCAATTTTATTCTAATGAAGGAAAACATCTAATTTAAACTATCTCGGGGGTAACACTTTATTTATAAGATCTAGAATAATTTCCAACAGCAATTGGTAATAAAAATCATTCAATTACTATGAGAAAAGAATACGTTAAATATGATTGTTTTGTATAAGAAATTAGCCGAAACAATTATGGTAGACACTTCCCATAATAGGTCATTCATATACTTGACATAAAGGAATAGTTATCACCATACAAAAGTGCAAAAATGACAATGGAACGTTCAGGTTTCCATATATAAACAACTGAAAATAATATATCACTTGGCACATAAGAAAAAAGTTTTAAGAGATAAAAGTACCATTGATAATAGGTCCTACTCATGAGCTTTGGCGATCTAGATTTATCTTCAAATAATTCAACATCCACTAAGAGTACAAAAGTGCATTTCAGTGGCAGACATTAAACATAGATATAAATAAATCTCGTTCCTTTCATTTATCAAAACCTCCATAGGGGGTGCAGAAGTGCATGTTCTCAAGAATTGTTTTTGACAAACTTCTAGACCCCTCTCTAAATGCATGGAAGTGGTTTAAATACTACTAATTAAAGACTAAAAATAGTTATTACAAAAATATAGGAAGAGGTTTAAATGGCCATCCTCATTCAAAGCAAAACTAAACTGAATTTAAACTAAAACTGTATCTATGATCAATTATGCATCTGTTCCCTTAAGTTGCAAATGTCCAGCATTGGCTTCAGGAGTGTCGGTTGACCAATCTCGGATTTCAATTGACCTACGAAAATGGAATCAACAAGTGTTGGAGCTATCTCCTCAGTGGAGGTTGTGAGGCACTTTAGAGTCATACACTGACTGTGTGGTTTTACCAAATGCTGCCAGTAAGTGTCCCAATTGAACTTTGTTATCTACTTAATTGACTCTACTTTTTATTTTGCTGCCTGTTTCAACCTTGTTTGTAATTTTTGTGCTTTTGGAAGGGATCCTGGAGTGGTTTATGATATTAGATTGGCTCTATGAAGATTTTCATTGATACAGTCAATGATATTGTTTGTTGTTGTTGTTGATTCCTACACTGCTTGTTCTGCTTCTTTGAGTTGTTTATCACATCTATCAAATAACATTTCTTTGTGGGATTCATCTATCTTGGGCAATCCTACTTTCTTTCCTTCTTCTAATTCCTATCAACACAAAAGGTTAGACACTTTCTTATAAATCAATTCATAATAAAGTCGTAAGTCTACGACTTGATTTGTAATATTATCGCTTTTCTTGCAGTGGGAATTCCATTGCAATATTCTTTGGCAAAGCATTTCTTGTTGTTGCAAGAGGTTATCGTTCAGGGCAAGGGCTTCTGTGATGAATTCTTCAATTTTAGGGTCATCTTTGTGCATCTCTATTATGGCCTATAACTACTGTTCTTTTCCAGCCAGACTGTTTTGATAACCTAGTTGCATTTGTTGGAAGTCCTGTCGTAACTTTGCCAATTTCTCCTCTGCTTCCTAGCTGATGCTAGCCTGCTGTAGCTATTATCGCAAAAATAGGATTTTATCCTCTTTATCTTTAATTAACATTTGAACATCAGATGCTTTATCAATTGTAGCAGAAGCATAATATCCTGCGATTTGAGAGAGTCTGGTAAGGTTCTCTGACGGATCAGTAGTTGAGTCTTGCCAAAGGACATCCAAAGGCTCTGCTTTAGGTGAGAGAACATTGTATATTTTCTGCTTCTTTCATTGTCTCCTGACAATAGATTTGTGTGGCGAACTGTAAAATGCATGCAAAGGATGGATCTCCTCTATTTTCACTATAATTTCATATGAAGGAGCTACAAGAATGTGCTCTGTTTCTGAAGTATTAAAAACCCCTCCAATTATCATTTCTATGGTTGTCAGTACTTGATTCCTTGATGTCCCTATGTTCTGCTTCTTTATGCTAATCAACTTATTGAAGTTTTCCCATTCCTTCTCTAGATCTACTATTAATGGCTTTGTTGGATTTGTGAGGGGAGCGGGAGTCTCAACCTGTTTCAGAGGCAAAACTTGGTTCTCAGGATTTTCCTTGGACTAGGTTGTATCTCTAACTGATCCTTCGCTTTTGTTGTGTTTTCTCCCTGACTGTTTAGACCTTCCAGCTGATTCTATTTCAAACTTTGATTTGGATTTTTCTTGTCCCGACCTTCCACTTATGCTAATGCTAGGAGTGGGCTCCCTTATTGGCTCTATATGCAATTTTTCAAATGGTACGTTTACCAATCTTCGTTCTCTGTAGAGATTAAACTCTTGTAGTTCTGCTGGACTAAACTGAACTTGGGCCATATGTCAAAATTTCTCTGAGTGAGCTTTTCTGCTGAAAAACTTCATTGAAGAGATCATGCTCTTTAGTGAACACTTTAATTTTGACTTTCGTTGTGAAATTCTTTATAACATCAAAGGGATCAAATTGTCTCCCTGGGAATTTAGGTAGCCATAGACACAACATGTTATCTACTTCCTTGAAAGCGTGACCTAAATCGAAAAATGCAAAATCCCCACAAACCACAGGGAATTGTAGCCAAATGACCTTCTTCTTATCCTTGAGTTCCCTAGTAATGACCCCAATACCACAGGTTCGGTAGGCTATATCTCGAGCCACAAATTTGTTAGGAACATACAAAGGAAGCACATGAGGCAAGGCAATGCTCCCAAATACACTAATGTTGCTGAATAATTCTTCCCCAAACCACCTTCCCATAGGGAGAATGTCAATTTAGGCTTCTGGGGAGAATCTTGGGGCCTCTGTGTTATAACATCTTATGAATGGGTAGCATTATTCCATGATAGATTTTATAGAAATGTGGGATGAAATTGGATTCCGACAGTTCCTTATGATAAACTTGAATAGGTAGCAGATTCTGTATTGTCCATTTCCATCCCATAATGGGAAAATCAGATACAAAACAAATAACATCCATGACGTAGGTAGCTAGAAAGAAGGGAGGCTAAAACCTCTGAGCAAAACTTCTTTTAGTTCGATAATTTAGAATGACAGAAGCTAAATTATCAGACAATATGTGGGCCCAATCCACTATGCTAGCATTAGTGGCTGCACCTAATAAAGGTAACCACTCAGACGAAAACTTATTGATATCAAGCTTTCCAAATAGTCTTCACAACATTGCAGCAACAAAAGAATAGGGAGAAGAGAGAGTTCCAGTGGCGTACATATCATTTTTATCTTTCTTTAGTGGCTCCTCCTTTATTGACCAGTTTTTAGTGCATTTTGCTAGATCTTCGTTCTCTTTGGCGAATTTTTCTACGAACTGTTTGTTATAGCTAGGTTGAGGCTCTAGCAAGTGATACATGCTCCTTAAATTTTGTGGGGAAAATGACTCCATGACTTCCTGGTTTCATGTCTTGAATTGCCTGTCAGATATATCAGCATGGTCTATCACCCATTTTACCATATCCATGTAGGGAATTATCTTCGGCCTTACTATGATACGATGAGAAAACGAGCATGCAAGTTTTGTTGATGATGCTTCAGATGACCCACGCCCATCTGTCGTAACTATAACCACCATGATTCTTGGGTTTTCTTCTTCCAGCAATTGATACATGCCTTGCCAAGTAGATATTCCTGCTTCTCTGTTACAAGCGGGGTCTGTGAATAGTGGTTTCATCTCCGCTTTTTCAGATACCAGAGCTTTTCCTTTCTTTCCCATTACATTCTCTGTACTACTCCTGTAATTCACAGGTAGAGAACAAAACACAATAAGGAAGATAATGAATAATGATCGATAATAAGGTGACGAGAAAGCCTTTAATTTTAAAATCATATCAAATATATCACCTTGTGTGAGGTAGTCCTTTTGACCAGATCTAAATTATTTCTCATAAATAACTATCAATGGACTGTTAAGTTGACATTAATGTCCATATCTCGGCATTGAATGATGGGAAATACTTTATCGAAGTGTTAGCCATTAGATCTGCGATGAAGCGATTTTGCGATTTGCTTTGCAATATCACAGATCGCAATATCACAAAACATATTTTTGTTATAAGTGTTCTGTTTCATCGTGGAACTGTGAGATGTGATTTACGAGAGACTTTATAACATTTCGCAATTTCTCAGCGTTTGCATTAAGGAGTGGTGATATATGGAATTTGCGATATGTGATGATTTTGTGGGGTATGCGATCTCACTTCATCGCTTTTTCCCATTTTTGAGAGTCTCTTTGAAATGTATGTATGTCAATACTTTTTGAGATGTGATGTCTATTATTAAGAGAACGAGCTTATTAAGCCTTATCCTTTTTTTCTGTGGAAAAAGTCACAATTTCTTTATTGATAAGAAACTCCATTTCGCAGATGTGTTGCATATACAATATTCAGGCATGTGCCTATCAACAACCAAAACCATTTCACCTTGTGTTCCACCTCATGTATGAGGCTTAAGTTAAATAGTCTCTGAAAATATTATGAAGCTCTTGGTAGTGAGCTTTACTATGCTATAAGATAAGGAAAATAAACAATGAATATTTACATATGCTCATTCAAACTATGGATCCAAAAGTGCAAAAAGAAAAACATTGTTGGAGATTGATAATATGGCACGTTCTATAAACGGCCTATGGTAGTACTGATAGGTATTGTCGTCTCTTTCCTCCACGATCAACCATGAAGTGTTGTCCCTGTGTGCAGCCTCCTTGGATAAGATGTCAGCAGATGTCTTGCGTTCCCTGTAAATGTGACAGCATGAGAAGACATCAAAATATGTTATGAGTCTTAGAGTTTCATCCAAAATATGATTTAGAGAGTATGAATTTCATTCTTTGTTTTTTTTTATCCAGTTGCATATGATTTTTGAGTCTCAAAATAGCTGTAAATGAAGGCAGTTTTTGGACAAAGCAAATAAGATGAGGTTTTTGGCCGTGATGAGCTCTGCATAGTTGTTTGTCCCCCTTCCTAGTCCCATTTGTATTCTATAGACATGTGCTTTAGACAAAAGAAGTATGGCCCCCCCTCCACAACCAGTCTCCTTAGCTGATCCATTAAAGTAAGCCCATGGATGAGCTGTGTCGATAACTTCCGGTGTAATATTCCTATGGGTAAGCTGATCATCCTCTTTAGGGATGGAGCTATAGTTGGCTAGTAGTCTGGTGCTGATAAAGGTCCAGTGGGGGGGTTTTTGTTGGAATATGGATTGGTTCCTGGCGTTCCTGGTGATAAGGAATGGGATGTTCTTTTGTCTGATAGAGTTAGTGGAGCACCAATTATTCCATGCTTCAGAGGGATGAGAGCCCTGCCATTTCTTTGCAAAGGGGATCGAACTAAAGAAGCCATTCCATAGTTCTTGTGCACATGGATAGTGGAGAAAGAGGTGGTCGATATAATCATTGTCGCTTTTGCAGAGAGGGCACCAGAATGGCCCTGAGAATGATCTTTTCATCAAGTTGGCCCCAGTCAGAACTTTGTTGTGGAAGATAGACCACATGAGCGATTTGGTTTGAGGGGATGCTTTCAATTTCCACATCTGCTTCAGCCACTGTACCAGTGCCTCTGGTTTTTTCCTCTCCATCAACACTTGGTAGCCTATCTTGGGGAATTAGGTACCATGTTTAGTGTATACCCATATGAGATTGTCCTCGTCCCAAATTATTCTAATGTGAGCCTTTGTTAATGAATTTGTGTAATTACACCATTTCTGCTGCCAACATTGAGGGCTATTCAGATCTATGGCAGTTCTCCAAGCTTGCTGAAAGAGGGTAGTATGTTCCTTGTCTGCGATCTAATTAATATATAGTATGTCATTGGCCTGTAAATGTCCTCTCAGGCCCTCCGAAAGTCTGTGTGTGTTACCACATCCCACCCATGGGTCTGTGCCAATCTGTACGTTTTCCCCCGCTCTAATTCTCCAAGTCAGATTGTGTCGAATGAGCTCATTAGTGTTATTGACTACTTTCCAGATGGTAGAGATGTAACTCATCCTCGTGTCTTTCCTGATCCATGCTTGCATGCTTGATTGATGGATATATTTGGACACTGCTACCTTCGTCCAAAGACTGTTGTTGATAAGCAATTGCCATCCTAACTTAGCGACCAAGGCTTTTGAGAAGGTATCCAGCCTCTTTATACCCCATCCTCCCCAACTCTTTGGTAGGGCCAGTGACTCTGAGCTTGTCCATGCAAAGATTATCCTTGGCTGATTCCCTTTCCACAGGAACTAGCAACATATGTTTTGTAGGTGAGATAGGATGCCTCTGGGGATCCAAGCCAATGTCATCCAATAAACAAGTGTAGCTTCTAGGACAACCTTGATGAGGATCAGCCTCCCCGCTCTAGAGATATATTTGTGGTACCAGATGTTGAGTCGCTTCTCCACTTTTCATATGAGCCATGTCCAGTTGGTGATTTTGTAGCCAAGGGGTTTTAGCCTATAGCCAAGATACTTCAATCCTTCTTCAATAGGTACTTCTGTAAAGTTAAATTTCTTAAGAGCAAATTGGACCTCATGCGGGGAACAAATGGTTGTAGTAGTTGTAGATTTTGCCTCATTCAATACCATGACCATGGCTTTTAGGAAGATGTTGAGGGAACGGTGTAAAGTGGTGGCGTCCCCAACGCCCCCATTTAGGATGATCAGTACATCATCCATGAAAAGAAAGTGGGTAAGGGTGTAGTCATCAGTAATTTTTATTCCCCTTATTTTCCTTTGTTTGCAGTCCTCTATGATGGTTATGCTGAGACCTTCCATAATAAGAAGGAATAGTAGTGGAGAGAGTGGGCATCCCTGCCTCAACCCTCTTTCTTCATGGAAAAAAGGGGATGTTGAGCCGTTGATAAGCACACTAAATGATACATTTGTGATACAACATAGGATCCATTTGATGAAGGAATCACGGAACCCGAGAGGAGTTAACAATATACGGAGGTAGAGCCAGTTTACCCTATCAAAAGCTTTGGATAGGTCGATTTTTAGTATCATACCTTTGAGTTTCCTAGTTTGAACTGAGTGGAGAAGTTCTTATGTAGCTCCAATGGCCTCGTGGATTTGTCGGTTCTACAGGAAAGCAAACTGTTCCAGGGAGATATGGGCGGATAGAATGGGCTTGAGGCGATTGGCAATAATTTTGGCTATGATCTTGTATATGCAATTACAAGGGGAGATGAGTCTGAAGTCATCATAGGACGATGGATTATCAGATTTGGGGATAAGGGCTATGAACATAGAGTTGAGGTTGTCCCACATTCTACCCCTGATTTGGCATTCTTCTATCAATCTCAGGAGGTCGAGTCCCAGGATATCAATAAAAGCAGTGTAAAACTCCACAGTCCATCCATCCGATCCAGGACTCTTATCTTTTTTTCACCATTTGAGTGTTTCTTCCACCTCTCGTAGATTCACCTCCTTAGTTAGATCCTGCTCTACTTCCTCATCCACGAACCTTGGGAAACTCTGGGCTATGCGCATGACCTCTGCCAGGTTAGCGATTGGGGGCTCCTTGTAAATTTCTTGGAAGTGAGCTTTTGTAAGAGATGCGAGTCCCTGGAAGGTTTTAATGGAGGTGTCGTCCTCTTTCTTGAGCTCCCATATGGTATTAATCGCCTTTCTCCCATTTGCACGTCTGTGAAAGAACTTAGTATTTTCATCTCCTTCTTTAAGCCATATTGCTCGACTACTAAGCCTCCAACTCTCCTCTATGTCTTTCAATACTTGTGTCCTTTTTTGGAGTAGGGAAGCTAGCTCTTGAGAGCTTAGTATCCCCTCCGATTCCTCCTCCATTTTATTTCTTCTTCTGCTAATTTTAGTTGGTGCTCGTCCTATTCTTTTTTCTTTCTAGCCCACTCTTTTGAAAGCTCCTTCATGGCATTCATGTTTCATGTGAAACCTTTTTCTATAAGGCCTTTTGATCCCACTGGGTGAGTATTCGAATAGCCACTCACTACCTTCATATAACTGGCATCCTTTAGCCATGTAGAATTGAACTTAAAGGGAGCCTTTGGCTTGTAGTGGGCAGTTTGTAATTCCAGATATATAGGCCTATGGTCTAAGATCCCCCCGGAATCAACCCACTATCTAACGTGATAGCCTATGTTGATCAGAGCTTCTCAGATGAGAAAGCGGTCCAATCTTTTGGCCAAATTGGTCTCTCCAGTTTGTTTGTTCCTCTAGGTGGGCTAGATCTTAGTAGTAGGAATGTCAATAAGATTATAGGAGTCTAGTAAGTTCTCAAAAAATATTGATAGAGTATCCATTTATGCATTGTTACCCCAAGATTCTGCGAAACCCATAGAGAAGTTTAGATCACCTCCGAGGATGATATTATCTCCTTGAAAGGTGGAGGAGGTAAGCATATTCCTTCAATAAACCTCTCGGTCTCAGCAAGGATAATAGATGTTGAAAAGCCTAAAACTGGTTTCCAGGTCGACTAGTAGATGTCTACACCCAAGTAACCTATCCCTCCCCAGACATTTAACGGTTGAATTGAATGGGTGCGTAAGCCTAAAGATATCCCCCATGATCTGCCCGTCGTGTCAAGGGAGTGAAAGGACCAATTCAGGAACCAAGATTCTAGGAGGGATGTTATGGAACTTGCTGGTCCAAGTGTTTCTTGAAGGAAGATGATGTCCACAGGTTCAATAGATAACAGTCGTCTTAGTGCTAGTTTTTTCCCAGGGCTAGCCAGCCCCTACAGTTAAAGGAAAAGATCTTCATGGAGGGAGGTGGAGGGGGCATCCTCTTCTCTAAGACCCCATGGGATTAATGTTTGTTTGCCTAAGGCAACCTCTTCTCCGACCTGATATTTAGCCCTGGTGAGCTAGGATGGTTGACCACAGGGAAAATTAGGGAGAAGAGGGAAGGGAATGACCCTTAAGCCAACCACATCCTTGCCAAGTGCACAAAAATTTGAGTGCGTAGGATAGCGGTGGTCCGTGTAGATGGAGGGCATTGGAGCAGAAAGAGGGAGGGTCTCCGGGAGGAAAGGTTTGAGAGGTGGGTTAGCAGAGGGGGGGATGAAATAGGGAAAATAATATTGGTCAGGGGAAACTGTGAGGGTAAGGGGGAGGGGAGGAGGACAAGGGAGGGGAGAGGGAAGCCATTGAACTGCCCATAGGGTGGGAAGAAATAACATGAGAATGCAATGAAGATACATTAAGATTTCCACAAGCAAAGATACCAGAAGGGGAGTTAGAAGGAGTCGTACCCATGGAAAACGCCTCCCCTAAAGCCGCCCGAGCTCTCATCAATAGCGGAGAGGGTGGCCCGAGTGGAGCTTTCCCCCGCTTCTTTCTGGGACCCGAATCTGCTTCTTCAGTTTCCTCGGCTGCAACTTTCACCGACTGTTCCACTATCATCTACGCTTCTCGTGAAGGCTCCAAGGGGTACTCATTATGTTACTCGTTTTCCCTTGGCCTTAGACCCCGTTTGGTGATTAGAGTGCAGTCCCTGTATACATGGCTGACCTTGTGGCAACGTCGGCACATGTAGGGCACACCTTCATAGTCCAAGATTTGCTTTCTGGGAAATTCCTCCAGTAGATGGTGATAAACTCTTGCAAGCCCCCTAACATATCCATATGAACCAGAATACGGGCATATGCCATCTTTCCCATAACAAGATAGGACTTGTCCGAGCCCATATACGAACCAAGCAAGTTCCTGATTCTCTTAACATTCTCCTCTAACCAGAAATGTGGTGGCAGCCCTAGCAACCTTACCCAGATAGGTCCTATCCCCAACTATTCAAATTCCAGATAGAACAGAGGCAACCATTACTTCAAGTGAACCGGAGCTAGGTTGAAGTGTCAGTATGAGGATAGTACTGAGTTTGTATGGTCTAGCCATGCAAGCCTAAAGGTGAACCAGCCCTGCAAAAATGTCTACATTGTAGGTAGATCTGCTAGTCGATGGCCCCATACCTCGGATACCCAAGACTCAAGTCTTTCTACTGAGTAGTTTCAACCACGAATCCTTCTGCCCAGGACCCTATCCGTGATATCCATGGATTCTGCCAACTATATATCTTCCTCCAGCCTCAAGAAAACATTATCTATCTTTGATCTGAAGCATTTAGCTTTCTTCCGGGGCCTCACTTCCTCTGGTTGTGGTACCCTCACATCAATGTTGTCTCCAAGGCCAGAGTGATCCTCAGGGCTGACGGGATGGGGAGGTTTAGGGTTTCTAGAGAAATCCCCGGGGTTGATAGGGATTCTAGAGAGGGGTTCAGGGCTATGAGGCGAGGACAGAGGTACTAAATTCGGGTGAGCTGACAAGTACTGCAAAATGGAGGAAGGTGTGCCTGGGTGGGGAATGTAAGGAGGGTCAACCTAATACTCTGTGAGTTTAGGGTTTAGACAACCTATAACAAACCCTAACGAGGACAAGGAAGCTGATAGAGAGAGACGGCTAGGTAAGAGGTGTGTCTGGCAGGATGACTAGGCGACTAAATGGCTCTATGATTGGAAGTAGGTCAGCTATGGCCTCATTCAACTCACTACTAAATGGAATGCGGTCGACCCTTTCAGGATGCAGTGATGACCAGACAGATCCTTTCGGCAATGGGTCCTCTGAATAGTCCACAATATCGAGGTCCATTGCTATTGGGGGAATCCTAGCGCCAGCTTCCTGTAATTGTCAAGGTTGGAAAGGTGAAAGTGAGAGGTAAGGCAACCCTAAATGGAGGATGCAAGGTAATGGTAAAATTGTCGCTGTAAAACACAGTAAAACCACCGTAGGCCAAAAGAGAGCAGGGTTAATTGAGGGATGGCCATAGCCCTGGCACCATGCTACATGGAAATCCCTATGGCTGCCATCTGCTACACAGGTTTGCCTCCATGACTAGTCAGTCGTACTTGCCATCACGCTTCAGAGCAATTTCATCTCGTGATTGATACACTTGTTGCATCCTATGTTTTGTCAATTACATAGATTTGTCACTAAAAAGATCCTATTAAGACTTATCCTAATACTCAAGACTTTTCGTTTTCGAATGTTTTCCTAGCTTTTATGACTATATTTCGTTCTTTATAGAGAAGCTTAATACTTTATAATTTTATACACATAAAGCAAGGAAACGTAAGAATCTAAATTTTTGAAAGTCTTGTTTAAATAGCATATTTTATTAAACAGAAATGTTAAATGCATAAGTTTTTATTTTTGAGAAGGGTCCCCATTTTTAAGCATTATGGTGAACACTTAAAAAAGGGGGGTTGTTGATGGCTACAACACCCCCTTAAAAAATAAGAGAAAAAAAAATGATCATCAACTAGCCAATGCAACTACCAACAGGTTACATGTTAAAAGTATACCACATGAGATTTATAAAACCTAGACTATTCGATTTATGATTCTTAAAGTAATGAAAAAAACACACTAACCCATTTATTATTATTATTATTATTAAAAATTATTTCATAGAAGTTATATAAAACGTAGACCCTTTGATTTATGATTTATGTCAAAGAACTAGTATGAAGATTAACAAATGCAATTTTTATATGACAAATATTTGCACTTCTACAAACATTTTCCCCTTCACACAGTTCTCTCGCACACTTTTCTTTAGCATATTACTGATTTTTAAACAATAAAAACCACTTAACATCACTCATTCAGTGTAATGTATCACACAATTTCATATTTATTTAGCTTCATATGCTTCTGTCTCAAAAGAAAAGTAATTACACATGGTTTTTTATATACAAAAACATGAAATATAGGGCTAAATGGCATTGAGAATAGACGATGCTACTAGTAGAGTATCCTTATTGTACATACCTATAAGATAAATTTCATAAAGCAATGTATCTATGCAAAATAGAGGAATTACGTATCACAACAAAGCATAGATGGACACACCTTCAAATTTCAATTATGCCTGAATGACATCTGTTAATATCATATAAAACAAGCCCATAGATTAGATATGTTATCTAAGCTCAATTAAAAATAAAAAATGTCTTTTGTAATATACAATTACTCTAGAAAATAGCCAGCATTCAATCGACAATGGTTTTTTTTTGCTCCTCACAAATAGAAACTATTTCCCACATGCATTTACTTATATCATTAATATGGAAAAAAAACCAACGTTCAATTAAAAATGACTTTTGCTCCTCAAGAAGAGAAACTTGACTTTCTACTCCTCATAGAGTGATGACAAATGAATTGAAAAAAAGTAGTCGAAGTTGTTACCTAATCACAATTTAATTGTTATCTAGATACAATATTATTATTGCAATATTGATAATGTACAACTAGGAGAAGTTACATTAAGAAATTTAATGCAATCCATATCTGAATGCGAATAAATTGCCATAATTGGTATAACAATAATAATGAAACTTGAATTGAAATAAAATAGGCGACTTTATTTCCTAATCATAGTTTAATCATCCTCATCGTTATCTAAATACACGGTTATCTAGTCTAGATTTTTAAACATCACAATGCCTTAAATGCAATATTGATGATGTACAATTACAAAAATTGACGGTAAGAAATATCATGGAATATGAAACAATTTACATAATTTCTATAATAATCACAATTTTATTGAAATAAAACAACTCGCATTATTCTTGAGTTGATTGCTATAAATTTTAGAAATGCCACATGTAAATTATCCTTTTCAAATAGAAATAAATTGATTTCACTTACTTTTCACTCATAAGTGTATCGATCTCAATCTGCAATTACTAATGATAAAGTGAGTGCAATGATCGTCTACAGAAATGAGAATTCCTGTGAATCTGCTACAACTACAAAACTACAGCAAATAGAACGAACCTTGAAAAAGAACTAAGTACCTTAACAATCATAGTAGCAATTGCTAATTTCATGTTAATAATTCAGAGGAGAGAAAAAGAAATATCTAGAATGAATGAAAGTTTATATTGTTTGTTGGGCAGTTATGGTCAAAGTGTACCAAAATGATCTGAAGAGAATCCATACGATTATTAAGAGCCCTTGCTCGGTCACAATGTTTTTTGCTAAGAATACTGACATATGATGCAGCGTCAACAAACCGGAAATGATGCACCTATCATTAATGATAGTGTCATATCCCCATCTTCTCAGCATATAACATTATTATCGAAAAAAATGATTGTTTTTTTCTTTTTTATCAATGATCTATCGTACTAATTGAATGCAAGTAAGTTTTACGAAATGCAATCTTATTAATGATTCCGATCATAATATTTCGTGCTGACAATATGGAAAATTGATGCACTGCCAACATAATACAAATCATGTTGAATGAACAAATGGACAATTTTATCAACTTGTTACTAATAATCATATCATATGCCCATATCCTCAACACATAATATTACAATAGACAAAATGAGCAATTTTCTTAATGATCCACCAACAAAATGGAAAAATTGTCGAATAATCCATCGCATTTGTTGAATGAAAGCAAGCTTCATGAAATCTATTGTGCAAGAAATCCTTTATGTTGATAGAAATGATCTTGTAGTCCTATGGGAGGATTTAGTAACAAACAAAGACAAATATATGCAAAATTTCCTAGCTTATACCAGAAAACACAAAGGAGGATAGATGACCTTGTTAGAGGGAAAAGTTCCCCTAGGGCTTTTTGGGTTGAAACCCTAGCAGACTGAAAGTTATCTATTCAAAGAAACATGCATTCATACAGCCATTATGCTATTATAAGAAAATTCTATGATAAGGGTAGGTACCTTCGGTCCTACGTTTGAGAAGCCCCTTAGGGTCCAAACCCTTCTTGGAGTTCCCTTCTTCTCTTTTGTCCTGCAAAACAACCAATTGAAAGAACACAGCAGTACATGGACAAAAACTTATAAAGAAACCATCTTCATGTTATAAAGAAAGGTAGTTAGTTATGAAATCCAAACAACCATTCACATATGAATTCTAAACATGAATATCATTAACATAAAGAAGATTCATTTCGGGAACCGAGACATGTGTTTCCTTTATTATAGACAAATAAAGTACATAAAAAGGAATATTTTCACTTGAGTCACCTTTAGCAGGCTCCAAGCAAAGCTTCCTTCCCGATCTATTCCAGCCTCAAGCCTTTAACAAACTCCTTCCATGACTCTCTCCATGATGTCATAAATGGTGGATGAACATCAACACACAAGGAAACAAAGGTTTCCTGTACAAAATGGGGGAAGTGCAGAAGGCACAAGGGACTTCAGACCTGGTCAAGGGAAAAATCTCAGCATAATAACCGTTCTCTCTCTTCTCTCCTCCCTTAGGCCTTCCCTTTGAGGTCTTTTTATACCACTCCCAAAGTAGTTTTTTAGTTAGGAGTTGGTTGGGAACAGTTGGGCCACGGGCACTAACAGGTGATCAGTAGGTAAAACCCGCGATCTCTGCCTGGAAATAAGGAGTTTTATATTTTTTTAAGTGTTTTAATACATACACGCGAGTTGGCTATACACATACCCGCGTATACACACGTTTAACTCACGGAAATGTCGCGTATAAGGGATAAAACACTATTTTTTTAAAGTTTAGGAACAGGTCTGGAAGGAGGCGTTGCCCTAGGCCATGAGTACAACATCACAAACCATAAGAGTGATATTTGGAGCTATAACATACCTACCTCACTCTGATGCTAAAATCTGTTGGTGTTGCCCTTGATTCTCTCGCTTCAAACCTCAATCTCCTATTCACCAATGTGGATGAATACCTTCCAGGAAAATCATGTGGTGACAAAAAACACATACATAGAAAAAACATTCCAATATAAACCATATAACAGATCAAGGAGTATTATATTAAATGAGAAATGATTGACACATTTATGGAAACAAAAAACATAATGTATTATTAGTAGATGATAAAGGGACGAATTACAACCACTTAAGCCTTGATCTTGGAAGCCTCCTTTAGAATATTTTTCAAGTCCTAGCCAAGTCCTTCAAGCACTTCTTTCTCCTTAACAAAATGCTCAGCATTTAGGCATAGTTTTAGCATAAGAAGGCAACCAAGGAATAACCAACCAGCAGCTAACCAAAAGTAGATGGTAGGGGTTTGATTTATAAGGAAGGAGAGGGAGTTGGGGATCCATAAAAGGAGGGAGAGGTTCCACATTTCAAGGGGAAGATCCATGAAAATAGGATCAAGAACTAAGAATGGGAGGTCTCGCTCTAATACTCATTCAATTGCAACTAGTTTGTCGTTCTCGAGACTTCTAGTAGGAGAAGCTTCTCGTCCATTTTACGAAAAATTGTGTAAAGAGGGCCAGTGCGGATTTTCCTATCAAAAGGTGCACTACCAGTGCTAGTCATTAGTTAGACAAAAGGTTACCAGTGTGGTTTTGTCTGCCAAAAATAGTGTTGGGGTTGCGACATAAGGTTTTGGATAAGTTTTTCAAACTTTCTTCAAGGAAAGTCTTCTTCTTCCTTCAAGGATGCTTCTGAACATGTTTCATGGTGAATAGATTGTTTTTGACAACTTTTGTTACTTTGTGACATTCACGACACAAAGTGTGACAAAATACTATATAACAAAATCAAACATTATAAGGTTGTGCTCTTCACATAGTGAAAGCTTTGTTTATGGAAATCATCATGTAAATAGGCATTTTTGTGCAACTAGAGAGAAAATACATTCTATTGAAGAAACTTTCAAGCTTTAAATATGCATAATCACAGACCTTGCGCATAATTCATAAGCACTTGCACTCACAAAATTTACAAAAAATAAAACTTCTATTTTTCTTCACGCCGACACTTACTTTTTTTTTTGTATGTCGAAATGAAATACATATATCAAATGATGAAAGATTCAAATCTTCCCCTACATAATGGACTTAATTCGCAGATCTATGTATATTCCTATTTACACAAAGATAATTATTAATTCATTAAAGTCTATGATATGGTAATGGAAGCTCTCCATTTTGATAAGTTGTTTCATTCCACACAATTATTTGGAATTATTATTATTATTATTATTATTATTACTATTATATTATTATTATTATTATTATTATTATTATTATTAATTTCTTAATTCTAAACATTTCCAAATAATTTACTATGAAAAACCCCACAAAATGAAATCTATCCAAATCTTTAATTGCATAAAAAGGAACCTTCAGAAGCCTTACCTTAAGAAAATTTATATGAATGTAATAAGAAAATGTGAAATATCATTACACTATGAATTAAAGTTATAAATCTCTCTCTGCACCTACATTCTCTTTCACATACTTCCCTCTCCGTACATCCTTGACTCACCATAGCTGAATCTGTAAAAGTTTTCAATGAAAATAGATTAAAATTAATTTTCCATCTACGCCCCCATTCTTGTGTACATTATCCATCGTTCACATAGAAAATGCTTTGCACAAGAAAATCTCCACAAAAGGAAACATAATAGTAATAATTCTTCTTTTTTTATTAAAACTAATTACATATCAATGACAAAAATTTCCTTTTTCACCTCTCTTTCCTCACACATATTCCATTCTCCCCACATCGTTGGGACAATGAACATTTAGACTATGAAGACTCAAAGTCAACATTAACGGAAGAGAGAGAGAGACTAAAAGTCAAGAGAAGTTACCTTGATGTTATATTTACATTGTTAGAACAAATCCACAAACATAGAATCAACGTTTAGAATTGTAATTCAGCAAGTTTATTGGCAACTGTAACATAAATTTAAGCCAATGGAACATGCTTCTGGAGTTGTAAAACAAGATCTCACTTCTTTTTTGGCTATGATAGCTTATGCTTTGGAATTTCTCATTGATTTTGTCTTTAATAATATTCAAATGATTAAATCTGAAGCACGGGTCTATTTCGACATTCTAAATCAGAAAATGGCATTACTGGAATTGAAGATGGGACGACTACAATTCGCAAACAAAACATTCAATTTCCATCTATATAATTTGGCCCAAGTAGAGAATGTCAATGTTAAAGAGGATGCTAATGACATAGATAATGATATCATGGCCATTGACCAACGTTCTCCCTCATCTTAGCTCGAGCCAGAAGTTAATGAAGCCAAAGTCACTTCTGATATAAAAAATATGCACTAATTTGCACAACTGTTAGTTTTTTTCCTCGTTATTAAAGAAAGTCATTTTAGAATAGCTTCTACAACTGAATAGTGAAGAATGCCAATATTTCTTCAAATTTTTGACTTATTATTGAGTTTGAGAAAAACAATTAACTTTCATGCATCATATTTATCTATATTGCTATAAATAAGCATACATATTCCATCTTTCGCATAGTCAAAGCTCCACAAAATGAATACTAATAATAATAATAATAATAACAGACTAAAATTAGAGAAAAATTCTTCGGCGAAAATCACATGGAATACCATTTGTCGACGCGTTTCGAACCAACTTGTCCTGACGATGAACCACACTAGTTGGTTCGAAACGCGTCGAAAAATGGTATTCCATGTGATTTTCGCCGAAGAATTTTTCTCTAACTTGATATGGATCACAGAAGCCTGAACTCTATTAGACTAAAATTAATTTCTTTAGGCAACCCTCGTCATCCTGGAAAAACGCAACCTAATTTCATTCCTAATGAATAAAGTTTCCAGTATGAAGCTCAACAAAGTAAAATCTTGACACAGTGAAATGTCTCGTTCGTAGCAATAACACACTCTTAGAGCACTCATGTAATTCGAAACACTATGAAAAAACTCCATATTTCATTTTTCAATGCTCGAGTGTAAACCAATTTTCATAAGTAATATGCTTATAGATATATAAAGTTTGTTTACTTAAAGAAATAGGTATTTAAATAATTCCTACTGAGGATAGAAACTTGTTTTATTATACAATTTTTTTCCTTTTGCGAAACACATATTAAATATTATATTGTAAGTCATAGAAGATAAATTAGTAACTTTTAAATGAGTATTTGTAAACCATTGAAAAAAGACAGAATTACAAAATCGCATTATGGACCACATGTCCTCCAACACAAATGTACAGTAAAAACCCCAGAACAATGAAAAATAATAATTTTAATCTTTATGTTCTCTTGCAAATACCCTATCCTCTGCAAAGATTCATAGTTCTAAAATCAAAGCTCTACATAATTTATCCTCCACAGATACTCCATATTGCATACGGTAAAATTTTCATTCAATGAAATATAATAATATTCCCCTCTCTTCTGCACATACCCTCTCTTCCATAAACATTCATACAATATATGATCAAGAAATGTCTAAAAGTATTAGATTTGTTCGAAAAATCAATAGCTTATATTGTAAGTCATAAAAGATATAATAGTAAATTGTAAATGAGTATTTGTAAAGTCTTACTGAGTAAAAAACTAGCTAATCACAAGTGAGTGTGCTTACTACATATGGAAAAGAAGCAGAATTACAAAATTGTGTTATGCACAACCTGTTCTCCAGCACAAACCCATAGTAAAAACACTGCACAACGAAAACTAACAACTTTAATCATTATGTTTTCCTACAAACACCCTATCCTCTGCAAAGATTCATAGTTCTAAAATCAAAGCTGTACACAATTTCTCCCCCACACATACTTCATACTCCTCACAGTAAAATCTCTACACAATGAAACATAATAATATTCCCTGCCCATAGTTCTAAAATAAAATCTCTTTCCAATTTCTCTCCCACACATACTTTATACTCTACATAGAAAAATTTACATACAACAAAACATAATAGTATTCCATTTTGTTCTCCTCATACCCCGTCCTTTCTAAACATTCATATGATATACCATCAGTAAATGTGTAAAATTATTATATTTTTTTGGAAAATCGACAAACATACCCCATCTTCGTTATTTTCCACATGCACTGGCATTTATCCCAAAAAAAATTATCCTAATAAAAAATCTGCACAATGAAATATCTTGGACAAACTTCTTACCCCATCCTAATCAAAGCTCAATGCAATTTCCCTCTTGCACATACTTCATACTCCACACAGTAAAAGATCTGTATAATGAAACATAACAATACTCATTCTCTTGCCCTTACTTCGTATTTTGTAAGCATTCATAGATATATGATTTGAAAATTTGTATAAGTGTTAGAATTTTTTGAGAAATTGACATGCATACGCCATATCTGCATAGTGAAACATAATAATATTCCTCATTCTCCTACACATACCTTGACATGATAATTAATAATAGTTCTCATGAAAATACCTTGTCCTAATTTCATCTTTTCCATAAAAGCTCAACATAGTAAAATCTTCACACAATGAAATTTCCCACACATACCCCATCCTCTGCAAATATTCAATTCTAGCACTAATGCTCTGAACAATACTAAATTAATTGATTAATACCAGTCTCCCCACAACTTCCTTTGCACATGCTTCTTCTCCTACACATACCTTCATACGATACATAATCATAGTTCTATTGAAAATAACCTGTCCTAATTTCTTCTTTACCATAAAAGCTCAATACAGTAAAATATACGCACAATGAAATCCCCCATACACACCCCATCCTTCACAAATATTTCTAGCACTAATGCTCATAACATTACTAAATTAATTGATTAATGTCAGTCTCTATAGAGCTTACTCCGCACATGCTCCTTCCGTACACACTTTCCTTGCACAACCACCTTTGAACAACTACATTCTTCCTCCCCACAACCACCATTGTAAAATTTTGACCTACTAACTTTTATCCAGACTGAACTAGAAAGAGACCAACAAGCATTCCCTTATGCTAATCTGATAATGTAGATCAAGACTGCATCGCCTGGAAAAATGAACACATTGAAATTAACAATATTAATCATTCTACAAAGATACATAGATCTAAAATTAAAATTTATATGGAACTTCTCTCCCATACAGACTTTGTAATCCACATAGAAAAATATTTGCATAGTAAAACATGAAAATATTCCATGTTCTCCCACACATACCCCATCCTCTATAAACATGCATACGATATACGATCTAGAAATTTGTAAAAGTATCTCCACACAACAACTTTTGTAGCCTGCCGCCGCCATCCCCAACTATGTAAAAGACATGGAACCACATTAGTTATGTAATCATGGGGAAGAGCATTACCATAACAATGTTAGTATCATTGTAAATGCCAGAGCACTCATTGACCAAATGGCCGCTTAGAAAATTAGTTTTCTGTTTACTTTTAAATCAAATGTCAGGTATTCACAAATATAAAAAATAAAATACTCTATACCCGGCGAATTATGTCCCATTTCAAGGTGATAGGCCAATCGCTAATTAGAAATAAGATTTCCAAGAAATTATAATTTTTTTAAATTCATGCAAAATAGAAAAAAATCTGCATTTTCTCAAAATTGTGGTTAAAATGAATAAATACAACTAAATAATGAACAGTTAATGCAATTTGATTGCGAGGAAAATGCTATAGTTCTTAACAAGGAAGGGAATAATAAATAAAAAGTAACTCAAGGTGTAATCTCACTAATAACCATAAAAACATATAAAAAATTACAATGCTCTCTAAATGTTTTACCTATACCATACTTTACAGAATTTAATAATACAAAATTCCTTTTTATTTTAAATGATCTCATTTCCTTGCCAGCTACAGAAACTTCATCAGGCTGTCATTGATACGAAATTCCTTCCACACTTCAGAAAATCTCATTTCCTTCCTTTCTACATAGATGACCTCATATGGAAACAAACAAAATGCCTTATGGTTATCCATTTTTCTTACAATGCGACACAAACATGACGCCGATAGGAAAAATTCCATTGGATTTGCATAATGTTAACCAAATGACCAGGGCTTTATAAAATATAATACTACTAAGTAGATCAAACAACATACATAGATCCTTAAAAATTCTTTGTATGCCCATAAAACAATTAGACCCCAGATATCATTTATAGATATACAAGTCTTGTTTTCTAATATGATGTTTCTTTTGTTACTTACACAAAAAAACCATGGAGAACAACTTTATTGCATTAACATCCATTTGTTCCGCTACATAAGCACAAAGAAAAATTAAGTGTTACGGAAATTGCATGAATCTCATACACTTCAATGCAAAGCCAAACAAACCTTACATCTAGTTGAAACGAGCCATACCAACGCGTAAATAATATTACTCATATGTGTGTAACTATATCTTCCTTAGTATTATTTAAAATATTTATTACTGCTTAAATTGTTCAAATAATGTTACATATAAATACAGGTAGTGTTGTCTTAAGATAGGTAGACTATCTTGGACACAGAATCACTTGTTTGAGAGAATATCTAAACTAGACACCAATATAGGAAACTTCTAGATCTAAAAAACTCCTAAGGAATAGGAACAAACTCCTTTACATAGGAATAATCACAACTGAGACAAGTAGGAATTATATTTTCCAAGTCATCCCCTTAATGACTACCTGTCTAGATCTCAATATGAAATGTCAAGTTGTGTTCCTAGTGTTTACAAACATGATCAAAAGAATATGCTAACATCCATATAGAGGAACAACCATATACTAAAATTCATGGGTACCAACGACTGCAACCTCCAATATATTAGGATGCTCTTTGCATACATGGTTTTATCAACCATTATAACTTCATACTTGTACATGTACCCGTAAATCCCTCTCTATCATCATCATGATTGGTTTTATCAGATTACCCATAACCATGCTTTGGGTTTTATCAACTTACCCTAAACCATGCCAAGGGTTTTGTTGGCTAACCCTAAACCATGCCTACAGGAATCCCTGTCCACTTCACTCTCATAGGTGGTTTCTTTCTTACCACAAACCTACACTGCAAATTGGTTTATGGCTAACCACAAATTGTTGGAATAAGGAATTACTGAGAGGCGGGGTGAATCAGTAATTAAAAAACTCTTATTTATTTTTCTTTCTATGCTTACAATGCCTTCTTATGTTCTTTAACTTGTGAGAGCATTCATTCACAAAACAATGAACCAACAATATTTCATATACACATATTCAAATAACAATCACATGAGCAGCACACATTTGACATAGTGTTTCTCACATGGAAACGTGCAAGGAAAAAGCCACCAATTATTTGTTTGTTTAATATGTAAATTAAGCACCCACTTTATTACATATATTTTGCATGAGCACCCACTCACAGGAAGCACCAACCCCCTTTGGTTAGCAGGCACCAACTTTCCAATAGGCACAAATTGCCTTAGTATGTAGGCACCTACCTGCCATTGCCACTATTCTACTATTTCATACAATTTTCAAACTGAAAACAAATGCAAGTAAAATACCAAACAATGGTTGTTCACATATTTGACTTGTGCACTCTTCCTTTTGTGCTCACTTGTAGCAGATATCCTTTCACTGCTTACAACAACACTTCCTCTATGCTCTGCCTTCACTGTCAAGAGATCTTCATTGACTACACTTTAGCACTACCCTTGCAATTCTTCACACAGTTCTGTCTCTTCTCTTGCCGCACTATTAGACTTTGTGCACTTAGAAGCTTCAGCCTTTCTGCTTTGATTCTCTCACTCACAACATTGCTCTCTCTAACATATGCTTACATTTTGTTTTTCGCTGTTGGAGATGGTTCTGTTCTACCATGGCACATTGTGCACAGGAGTCTCTACACTTTGTCTTATAGCTGCTAAACTATACTTAGGCATGGATGAGTTGACTCTGTTGCCTCTTCTGATACTTTCTTGTCGTAGCGACCAAAGTAGAGATGGTCCTCAAAGTCCTTCTGATCCAGGTGGATGTTGGTGGCCACCCACCTATCCCATTTGGACCCCCACAACTGTCTCTTTCAGCTTTTCAGTTTCCTTAATTATAGCGCAGTTTACTATTTTTAGCAGTTTTTCGGGTCCTAAACTTCTACAGCCGTTTTGAGGTCCTAAACGACGTTTTTTCGGAAATCTACCTCCGCGATTCTTTGGGTAAAAAATTGTCTTTTTTGTCGTACTCCCCGGAGAGATCTTTCCAACGGGCTATCATGCGCGTCAAACGGAGATCGTATGCCAAGGTTACGACCCCGGGAAGTTGATGTACCAATTTACCCAAGCGGGGCCCATAGTTTGGCGTTTCATCTTCTAGGGTTAGGTTTTGGAATGTTAAGGGATTTCCATTGTTTCTCAATAATAAATAGGCCCTCGAGCCTCATTGTAAAGACAGTTCAAAACAGTTCAGAGGCATGTAGCCGACACATCTCTTCTCAGAGATAAGCTACCATCGCCCTAGCTGGGTTATTTCTATTTGTAAGCATATTTCAGTATTCTCCATTAATGAAATGAAGTATTATTTCCGCTGCATCTCTGTTTTTATGGTTATTGCATCTCTGTATTTATGGTTATCTCTGTAATCTATTGCATTCCTGCTTAAATCCGGATCAGTGGTATCAGAGCGGTCTGCTTTTTCTCTATTTTTCTTTGCATGTCCCCAACGAGGTCGGGATATAAGGAGTTAGGGCTTGAATTGGTCGAACCTTTGCAAGACCAGCCTCACAAATCTCGACGACCTCCCATGGCGGATGAGAAGAAAGATGAGGGGGCAAGAGATCCTATCAGAATCTTGCTCGAAGAAGCCCTTGAGTGGCAAAGGAACGCGATGATGGATAGCTTTGCGCAGATCCTTCAGCGGCTACCCAGAGGCGACACATCGACTTCCAACAGCTACTCTGGAAACGCCACACCGTTTAAGGTACAAGTTAATTTTGAAATCCCCATCTTCAAGGGTCAAATAGACGCAGATGCTATAGATAAATGGTTAAATATGCTAGATGGGTATTTTTCTGTTCATGAATTTTCAAGTCGAGAAAAGATTGTTTTCACTCTTCTCAAAGCAGCCCCCCACATCAAGGACTGGTGGGAAACATACTGCAAGCAGAAGGATGAAAGTACAGGCTCACTGTTTTCAGCCGCCCCCACTTGGAATGACTTCCGGGATGCCATCAAGGAGCAGTACTATCCTGTCAAAAGCTATGAGGACAAATACATCAAGTGGACCACACTGCGGCAGGGACGAGACCAATATGTACCAGAGTTCACAAATATTTTTCATACCCTTCGCAAACAGTTGGGTATCAAAGATTCTGAGCTACATCTAGTACTCAAATACCGCGGCTACCTACACAGATACATCCAGGAAGAGATGGAGTTCTTTAACATCTCCTCACTCGACACAACATACCATACGCTGTCAAAATCGAGCAAAAGTTCAAACAGAAGAAGCGAGATTTTGGATCTGCAAATCCGAAGCCCAAAGGACAAAGCCAAGGCAGGGTGACCCAAGACAACCCCTCTAAGCTGCAAGAAAAGAACAACACCACGAAGCCGAAGAAGGACACAGGAAAGTGGTGTGAGTTCCACAAGAGTCCCACTCATAACACAAGTGAGTGTCGGACCAAGCACTCACTGGTGGTCGAGTTGAAGGCTTCCAAATCAGATGCATGTTCTGACTTTGAGCCAGAACCTGACAAGGGGGATGGAAGAGGGAAGCAAATCATTGATGCGGATCCTAGTGCCACTGTTGCCACTTCCAAGATCCAGAAGAATGAGCCCGAAGAGCCAGAGGAGGGGGAACGTCTTTTCCACTCACAGATGTGGGTGAAGGGTTCGTCGCTGCAATTCATTGTCGATAGTGGCAGCCAAAAGAACCTTGTTTCAGCAGAGGTCGTGAAGCGGTTGGGCCTACCAACTATGCCACACCCACAACCGTACAGTATTGGGTGGCTTCACGAAGGACGAGATCTCAAAGTTCACCAACAGTGCTATCTTCCCTACAGCATCAAGCCCTTCACAGATGAGGTATTGTGTGATGTTACACCTCTGGATGTTTGTGATGTACTATTAGGCCAGCCATACCTATGGAGGCGACATGTTGTGTATGAGTCAAGGCCTCGCGCTATCATTATTTCTTTGGATAATTCATTATACAGGATACCAGAGGTAGCTCCACCTACCACCACCTCTTTGATCACTGCTAAGAAAGGCAGCAAGCTCATCTCATAGACTAGGAAATTTATTTTTTGTCTGGTTCGCTCCGAAAGTAAGGGGAATATCGTTGCTACATCCATGACCCGTGCAAAGGGTTCCTCCACACAGCAGCAACAACATAGGGATACAGTCATGACAGAACACAGGAACAACTTCTCCTTACCCAGAGGGTTACCACACAAGTTTCAGATGGGTGAAAAAGTTTGGTTACATCTGCAGAGAGAACGCCTTACGAGAACCCATCAGAAACTCAAACCGCTTCGACATGGTCCTTACACCAATAACAAGGTTGCGGGCAACAATGCTTTGAAGCACAACATTCCTCCATTCCTTCGCTTGCACCGATTGTTCAATGTGGACCATCGCCGACCATGCTTCCCACCATTTCTGGACACATCAGAGATTGCAGAACAATTCACTGGAGACCCAGCTCAGCAGAAGCTTCGTCATCTCAAGGAGGAACTAAATGCAATGGGGACCATTGCTTCCTAAGGGGGGAGGAATGATCCAGGTGGATTTTGGTGGCCACCCACCTATCCCATTTGGGCCCCCACAACTGTCTCTTTCAGTTTTTCAGTTTCCTTAATTATAGCGCAGTTTACTATTTTTAGCAGTTTTTCGGTTCCTAAACTTCCGGAGCCGTTTTGAGGCCATAAACGACGTTTTTTAGGAAATCTACCTCCATGATTCTTTGGGGAAAAAATTGTCTCTTTAGTCGTAGTCCTCGGAGAGATCTTTCCAACGGGCTATCATGCACGTCAAACGGAGATCGTATGCCAAGGTTACGACCCCGGGAAGTTGATGTACCAATTTACCCAAGCGGGGCCCATAGTTTGGCGTTTCATCTTCTAGGGTTAGGTTTTGGAATGTTAAGGGTTTTCCATTGTTTCACAATAATAAATAGGCCCTCGAGCCTCATTGTAAAGAAAGTTCGAAACAGTTCAGAGGCATGTAGCCGACACATCTCTTCTCAGAGATAAGCTACCATCGCCCTAGCTGGGTTATTTCTATTTGTAAGCATATTTCAGTATTCTCCATTAATGAAATGAAGTATTATTTCTGCTGCATCTCTGTTTTTATGGTTATCGCATCTCTGTATTTATGGTTATCTCTGTAATCTATTGCATTCCTGCTTAAATCCGGATCACCTTCATAGTCTATTGTTGTAGGGAAAAGTATCCGACTCGGATGACCCTATCCCACTCTAAGGGTGACAGTTCCTTAGCAACAACTGTAAAACAAACTACTTAAGGTTTACTTCTTTATGAAAGCAAAAGAGAATGGAGAAAGCACTAACCGTTTCCTTGCGCTTAATGTCGAATCCAAACTCTTCTCTTTGGCCGCTTGCTCCTAGCTCTTTGTTCTTCTGCTCGCCCAGCTACGATGAGATCCTGCAAAATAACAAAGAAGGAAACTACAAGAGGCATGCAATCATAACTGGTTCATGGATTAGTGTAAACCAAACATGCAATCATCACAATATATAATTGAAACAAGAGCACATAGAAGAACCTCAATAGCTTTTATTAATGAAGAAATAAAGGTTCTGAGAGTATTACAACCATTGAAGGCTCCAACCCAGCAACACCTCCCAGCAGAAAGAATTGCTCTTCTTCACCTCTCTCAAACAATCACCCAATAACTCAATAGTGAAACCAACAGCATATCATTACTTTGCACAAAATTCCAGCCTCTTGAGCTCATAGGAGAGAGCTCAATATATAGATGAATTGAGAAAGGATGAGTCAGCTTGCAACTGATGTGTAGCTGCCTTGTGTCCTCTCTCTCTTCAGTTAATCTTTAGTTGATCTTCAGTTCTTGAGTCCACTTGGAGAACTTTGCTTCCACTTGGAGAAACAGAGCCTCTGACTCATCACAAGGCGAAATACCTGATCCAAGAGTCATTTTTGGAAGATTCCAAAGCAATGACTCACTGTGCCACTTGTCCCTTCTCGCTCAGCACAGGTGGCCTTTGTCCCACTTGCTTTGCAACGCAGGTACACCATGGAGCAACTGAGTTTCAGCGCATAAACCTAGTGGAGCACCTGCTTTGATTTCAGGATTGCTTGTTTTTGAGTGTTTTCAGGTGGAGAACTGATCTGAGAGCTGTTGGTTTGCTGACCTTGTTCCTCTAGGGGTAGGAACATCATGTTTAGGGAACTTTGGATCCCTTGGATTATTGACAATTCATGCTTGTTGCTGTAAGGCACAAAATTGTCTATAACAGATGCCCCCTAAAGTATGAGGTCGTTTATCGGGTGAAATGCTTTATTGAGAGGATCCGAAGTTCATTCAATCTGCTGAGAAGTGTCCTGTAATAAGATACAATACAATACATTATTTTTCATACATTTTTCATGATCTAGCTGAGGCGGGCATTCCCATGCTCAGCTTTATAAATACATTTTGGTACATAGAACAGACGATCGTCTGATTGTAGACTGATAATTCTCTGCTGAAATTATCATCCTTTGAGAAGGATGATCATCTGCTGTAATGGTGTACATATCAAATGTCTTTATGTCCTGAATATATATCGCAGCCCGGATGGATGAAACTAGATCCGGGGTCTTCAATCTCTTCCGATCTTCACTCGATGTACAAGTCGATCCATGTGAGAATTTCTTGAAGTCGAACCTGGAAAGACATCACTTGATTACCGGTCAATGATGTAAACCGTTAACAAGCGCGAGAGGAGTCACCGATAAGGATGATGACCCTCAAGGTACGGCAGTACAATCCACATGGTGGGAATAAAGGACTTGGCGTCGACCACCATGCAAAATCTTCTGGTCGAAGGTCATTGATGTATACCTGTCGCCGGAAGTGAGAAACTTGCCATTGAGGCATGCAAGCTTCCAAGTACTGAGGGGGGTGTTCCTAGATCAACTCCTTGGATAATGAGCTGATGTCGACAAGGAGCGATCCGTCAAAGGAGGGCCTTAATGAATCCCACATCAGTGACACGGAACGGAGCTAGTGATTGTGATGAGGTGAAAACAAACTGTGATGTATGATTCAGGGTGGCGGTCATGAAGTGGATGAAGGATAATGTATGGCAGTGGGTGGAACACGGTTGACTCTTTACAGAACCACATCTCTTGAACATATAACGACACTGATGTGATGGATTGGTAGCATTACCCCAATTGTGGATGGTGTGGCGAGGACCATGGTTATGAGACCGGTGAATGAAACAACCCAACCCGATGTGATATGGAGGACAAAGTGTCATGTTCAAGAGCGACTTGCTACCATTAATGCTGTGAGGTTCTCCCAATTTTTCCCCAGTCATTGCTGACTAGTACCTCTTTATTTTTGTCAAGCTTGAGGAGGATAACATATGCTTGTTCTATAACCTGCCCTTCGGGCAAGCCCATCGCTATGTTTTAACGAGCCTAGCGATAGGGAAACTCGTTCTCGTCTAAAGACAAGTTTGTCGCTATTTAATCATTTTAACGAGTCTAACGACAAAGAAAACTCGGTCCTTTTCATTTTTAGAGAGTCTGAAAAGGTACGAAAAGTTAACTCCAAAATTCCTTTTTCGTCTTCTAATCCCTTAAGTCCGAAAAAGTATAAAACAATACAGAAGGGATGAATTTTCGATTTCTTTAACGAGCCGAACAAAACAAGCGCTCGATCTTTTTGTGTAATAATCCCTCAGGTCCAAAAAGATTAAAATCTAGAGGAGGGATAGCTCTTCTTGTCCTTTAACGAGCTGGAAGGCCAAAACTCGGCAAACTTTTCATATTTTACGAGTCAGTGAAAAGAGCTCAAAGAAGACTCGTCTTTTGAGGAACGAGTGATGAACAGGGATAGCAGCAGATTCCAGGTACAGGTTGGAATTCTCCAATCACGGCAGTGTCACAAGGATGGCTAAGTGAAATCACTCTTCGCAGCTGTTCCTCAAAATGGGTAAACAAACATATGGAGGTGAACGATTGGCCAAATGAATGGATGGAGGTGATGGCATATAAACACGACCAAGGGCTTTTAATATGGCTTTCAAAGGTTACATTTCTCGAGGTTGTTTATCGGTTCATTTTTTCTGGATGAGCTTGAACTGTAGGGAAAGATTGCTCACAACTTGTGTTTATTTTTTAACGAGCATGAACTCTGTACAAAACTGCTCGATTCTTGCGTTTATTTTTTAACGAGCATGAACATTGCTAAAACTGCTCGATTATACCAGTCTTAATACAAGGAATGCTTTAGGTGAGGTAATCTTATTTAAGGAGCGATACCTCACTAATTACTCCAATTTGGCAGGTTTTAACTTTTGCCCTTCATCCTTTCTTTATGCAAGCTGGAAACGGCTAATCCTACGAGTTTAACGGGTTAGACCTACAGGTTTAAAGGGAGGACCTAAAAATTTACAAAAAATAAATAGTCGTCCCGTGCTTGCACTCCAAAAGGTTTGCATGCCCCCAGGTATAAAGTATAATTTCAAGGCTCTTCTTCTCCTCTGTCCCACCTTTGTTTTTCTACTTGTCGTCTTGCTATATTTTTAACGATACTTGTCTTCTCGTTATTTTTCGGTGCCGATGGTACTTGTCTTCCCATCAGTTCACTTTTTGATTTTTGCAAGATCGCAACAGATAAAACATTGGTGTTACGGGGGAGAGGTCCTCTTACTTATTATCCGAAAAATGGTTTTGTTTGCTGCCGCAAACTAAACTCTCTTTTCGGCGATGTCTATCATTAGGTTGCTAAGGATGGTGACTACTTGTTGCAGCAATTTCCTCTCTTTCTTTGAAGACTGCCCCTACTTCTTTTTTAAAACATATTGTTTTAATGGGTGAGGCTTGACATTCAAAGATGGTGCCTTCTTGCTGCCACAAATAGATCCCCTCCTTAGGAGAGCCCACTTCTTTAGACAAAGGGAGCGATTCTTCCGCTTCAACATAACTTTGACAAAAGAATTTTATCCTAGAACAACCCTCTCTTCCTTTTTTGGACGGGGTACGGACTAGCCCATTCTTCTGCGGAAATTAACTTTATACCTAAGGTTTTCTCTGCCCGAGGCAGGCCAGGGTGCATGCCCCCTGGGTCCCCATTCTTTTCTTCTCGAATTACTCGCATTCATCGGGAAGTAGAACCGGAGGCGGTGTCATTCCTTGAGTGAATAAACCGTTAAGGGATGGTATTTGACTATTTGCAATGCGTGATCCTGGAAATGAAAGTTGGTCTACGAGCTTGACCATTCTTCCTTCGTGCGGAAAACACATGACTCTAAAGAGCGAGGACACTATTGCCTCCATGCAATATATATAGTCTCGTCCAAGGAGTAAGTTATATGCCAAGGGTCCCTGGACGACCATGATGTTCATATGAACTGTCTTCCCTTTCAATGTAACTGGAACATTGGGGAGAATCCCTAACGGGTGACTGGTTCCTTTATCAAAACCTGATAGATTTCTCATCTCAGGTAAAAGCGCCGGGCAACCCAGTGCTTTCCAAGCAACAGAGGAAAGGATACTCACAGATGCCCCTTCATCAATGATAGTTCCAGCCATCACCATTCTGTAGATTTGGACTATGATTCTGAATGGGATACTGGCTGGTAACCGGGGTCTGCCTAGTTGATTCCAATCAAAGGATACAACTAGGTTGCTTGGTGGTGGGACCGAATATACGGCCGGATACGACCCTGACGATGTTCCTTCCTGCGATAAAGGAATGGGCGCATTGCCCTGATGCTCATCAGAGTCTGTGTTGATGAAAAGAATATGGACGGTGCCATCCTTATCCTCTTCAGTGAGGGTGTCATTTGAAGATGGGTCTTCAATGACGGGGTCATTGGAGGATGAAACCTCTGAAGGAAGAACGGGGTCGACTGCCGTTTCGACCTTTAGACTTTCGTCTGTTCTGGATTCAGTAGGTTCATTTTCAATGACCGACACTTCAGCTGACCACTTGAGCGGGTCAGCTGGATTTTCAACTACCGAGGGATTAGGCGCGAGTTTTTGGTATCCAGGAGGAAGTCGTAACGGTGAAACCGGACGATCTTCCAAAACTCTCTTTGCCTCATCTAAGAATGGACATTTGTGGATGGCGTGATCGCCTTCACACAATATACAGGGTGATCTTGGTCTCCCTCTTCGTCCTTCACTCTCGCTAGTTGACGGACTGCAATCAACATGACTACCAGAGGTTGATGCTACCGGATTGTGCAACCTTGGGGACCAGTCCCTTAGTATCCGGGGAATACAGGGACAATCACGATGGAAGTGGGCCCCTTTGCAAATGACACATGGCGATTTAGGCCCGGTTGGTGCAGTGTGTGGGTTTTTGTCAGCTGTCTTTTGCTTGCCCCCAGTCGCCTTCGCCATAGGCCCCTTCTGCTTCTTTTCTCTCTTCTTCTTTTCCTTCTTCTCCATGGGAGGCTGACTTTTGCCGGCTCTTCCTTGTGAAGATGAAGGATCAGAGGAAGAATTGTAAGAAGTGGAAGGCTGGTGGGTAGCTCTAGACTGTTCTGACTGTTGATTCGACTGCTCAGGATTAGTGGCGATCTGGACTACATTAGTTGAAAAGAGCCATACAGGTAGGCCAATTGTCAATCCTGGAAGTGACAATGTTGCCATATGAGGCGCACCAACATCTCCCCAAGAGGAGAAGGGATTTGGACTTCCACCAAGGTTGTTTCCTTGGTTGGTGGGCTCCATACTTTTCAACTGAAAGATCAACGTGGGAATAACAGGTGATTATGTTCCGCTTAAAATAAATTTTATTAACGACGCTTTTAGACACAAACTTGCTTTTTCATGTTTTAAGAGTCGAGAAAAAGCTAAAGATGACTCTAGTCGCCTTCGATGTTTTAACGAGCCCGAAGTGACAAATGCTCGGATGGACTTTTTCAGTTATAGAGTTTGAAAAAAGCCAAAAGAAACTTCTCTGGAGATCTAGGCAGAGGGTGTGCCAAACTTTTCGCGAAACCACAGAATACGTTTTACGGTACGGGTGGTCGATCTTCGTGAATGCTGTGTTCACTGCATCGCGATCAGTAGGGCGGCCGACACGGCTTCCTATGGATAAAGGATAATTGCCTATAGGGGTCTCCCAATATATACGCGACGGTACGTGGGAGCACAAGTCCGTATTAGTGCCACCGACTCTCAGGAGGAATCACCCACCTTCGTAGAGATCGACAGTCACTATGTTTAACGACGCCAGAACACGTCTCTACCTAGACCTCTATGTGTTTGCGTTATGTTACAAAGCGTTGTTATGTAAATTGGATTTATTTTAATGTTGATCTTGCTTATCAGTTTGCCTTTAAGGATCACCACGAGATGTATATAACAAATTCCTGAATGCAGTCTAAGATGAGAAGCAAACTTTTCAATCTTTCAACTTTGAAAACCTTAACTACTGAGGGAAAAGAAAGGCAAATCTTTTCACACAGATTATAGAGCACGCACTAAAATGCAAATCTTTCCTAAATCGTCAAGCACACAGTCAAATGCAAAATGCACAATGCATGTATTTTCTTTTCCCTTTCTTAATGTGGATGGATTACAAAAAGAAAGTGGTTATATAACTTTGATTTCGATTTAAAGCGAAAGTAAACAAGTTTGTCCAAAATCAAAAGACACCTTAAGATTCACTTGCTTAATCACTGGAAATACATGAAATCAAACCATACTAACGAAAGTAAAATGACTAATCAGCTATGGACAGCAAACAAGCTAACTCTTTAGACCAGCAAAATGCTTAACACAGGTTCAGATCTAAAAGGCCAAAAGCATGACTAGTTTACTTTTCGTTATGGGAAATTGTAAATGAGTAAGAAATACAAAGAACAAGTACAATTTCGTTATATAACAGAGGCAGAATGATGGCAAGTAATATTGGTTTCAGAACAGGTGCAAGACTAGTAACTGGCAGCCAAATCAATAGTGAAAACAGGCAAGAGAAAAGGAGGAAACCCCAACAGCACTAGGCAAAATTGGGCCAACGCAGGTGCTGCACAGCCAGTCTGGCTCTCAGCGCAGGTAGCCCCTTCGGGACCTGCGTTGCAAAGCAGGTAGCCTGTGTACTACCTGCTTTGGAAAACGAGAATTGCGTTTTCACAGTTTCCGGGTCATAATTTTCTCAAAAATGCACAGTTTTTGCTCAAATCAGAAGCAATCAGTCAAGCACACTCAAAGGGATGATTAGGAGGGTGAAAAGCTATCACTAAGAGCTTACAAGGATCCTTGTAGATCAGCTCTTCAAATCATGAACATGCTCAGAAATGAGCTAGAGTAGCTGCCCTCTACTTCGCTTTTGATATAGTCAAAAGCTTTTCGATTTGGTACTCTTTTGTTCAGGAAATGAATAGCAAAATACTACAAACAATCAAACAGATACGATCCCCAGTGGAGTCGCCAGTTTGTTGTAGGGAAAAGTATCCGACTCGGATGACCCTATCCCACTCTAAGGGTGATAGTTCCTTAGCAACAACTGTAAAACAAACTACTTAAGGTTTACTTCTTTATGAAAGCAAAAGAGAATGGAGAAAGCACTAACCGTTGCCTTGCGCTTAATGTCGAATCCAAACTCTTCTCTTTGGCCGCTTGCTCCTAGCTCTTTGTTCTTCTGCTCGCCCAGCTACGATGAGATCCTGCAAAATAACAAAGAAGGAAACTACAAGAGGCATGCAATCATAACTGGTTCATGGATTAGTGTAAACCAAACATGCAATCATCACAATATATAATTGAAACAAGAGCACATAGAAGAACCTCAATAGCTTTTATTAATGAAGAAATAAAGGTTCTGAGAGTATTACAACCATTGAAGGCTCCAACCCAGCAACACCTCCCAGCAGAAAGAATTGCTCTTCTTCACCTCTCTCAAACAATCACCCAATAACTCAATAGTGAAACCAACAGCATATCATTACTTTGCACAAAATTCCAGCCTCTTGAGCTCATAGGAGAGAGCTCAATATATAGATGAATTGAGAAAGGATGAGTCAGCTTGCAACTGATGTGTAGCTGCCTTGTGTCCTCTCTCTCTTCAGTTAATCTTTAGTTGATCTTCAGTTCTTGAGTCCACTTGGAGAACTTTGCTTCCACTTGGAGAAACAGAGCCTCTGACTCATCACAAGGCGAAATACCTGATCCAAGTGTCATTTTTGGAAGATTCCAAAGCAATGACTCACTGTGCCACTTGTCCCTTCTCGCTCAGCGCAGGTGGCCTTTGTCCCACATGCTTTGCAACGCAGGTACACCATGGAGCAACTGAGTTTCAGTGCAGAAACCTAGTGGAGCACCTGCTTTGATTTCAGGATTGCTTGTTTTTGAGTGTTTTCAGGTGGAGAACTGATCTGAGAGCTGTTGGTTTGCTGACCTTGTTCCTCTAGGGGTAGGAACATCATGTTTAGGGAACTTTGGATCCCTTGGATTATTAACAATTCATGCTTGTTGCTGTAAGGCACAAAATTGTCTATAACATCTATCTACACAGAGCTCTTGTACTTGCCAACCCATACACTCTTCAAATCTTTGTAGTTCCTTATCAGGTTGATTCCATGTCACAAAAATTCCATATCACAATATTCACAGTGGTGCGTAGTTTTGATATCCTAACCCTTTGATTGACGATCTCCTTATGCTTAGCCCTCACAGTGCTTATAATCATAGGACTGTTATTTGTGACATGTCACTTACCGTTAAGGGGCTAAGCCTTCAGACTCTATCAGGGTCCATTCTCCCTTTGTTAACAACTCTCCGCCCTTGGTTCGTTGAGCTCTTATGACCATGTGCTAACCCATATTGGAAGCCCTCTATATCAGAACTTTTCATAACTTCAATTGTTATAGAGTTCCAACATCTTCAATCCTTTGATTGCCAACTTATGATATGACGTCACCACTGCCATGTGGCGACTCAATAGGGGTGAGACGTGTCATCAATTTTGGCCCATTAAACCATCCAACACAGTTAAATATGTTTGCCACGTGTCTTTTCATACTGCCACATCACGGTGATGTCAGCTGCCACTATAGCTTATCGGAGCCATTGATACACTTCCATGTGTCCTACTAGAGGATAGAGAAAAGCACCTATCATCCTTGGTTTTTCTCATAAATCCCTTGTTATTATTCTTCTAGAAAAGCTCAGTGCTTTTAAAGGCTTATTGGAACTTATTGATATTGCAACTTTATGTGGTTCACCCATTTGGAGAAGTTCTGAAACTCCATTCTCTAGGGTTCTAATTTCCGCCAACCTATTATTTTTGATATCGTTGATTATGCAAATACGTAGACATCACGATCTGTGATTGTCGATACACTAATGTGTTGATTTCTAATATCCTAGTCCTCATAGGACTTCAAGTCCCTGAACTTCATGAGCAAGCCATAACTTTTGATCGAGGAGTCCATTTTTGGACTTCCGCATATCGTTGGAAATCTTATCTAGGGCACTCTCCAATGGGGAGGGTCTCATATAGGCTTTGATTCCTTATTCTTCTTGAAATGTGACTCCAAACTTCTCTTCCCATTGACCGTTTGGTTAGTTGAGCAACAACTACCATGATGATCATTTTAGAGCTTCTTCATTAATCCTACTACTATGATGATTCTCTACAAGAAGCCTACAACTACCATTGAGTTCCATCTAGCCCATCACTGTAATCATCATTTTATGGCTTCTTCAGTAAGCATGATATTGTGATTATTTTATACAGAGTACCTCAATAACCATGGGATTCCTTCCAAACACCCAATCATCATGCTAACCCTTGTCTATCATCAATGCCAACACTTACACAACCACCTATAAAACATCAAATGTCTAATAATATCCCCCTTTGGAATTGATGGAAACACCATAAGCTCCCCCTCAGGCTAGGCACGTTCTACTATGATTACAATATTCTCCCCCTTTGACATCAATGGAAAAGAATACTTCACAAGCACTCCCCTTAAACCATTGCAATCTACTCTCCCATGAGTTCCACATGTTGATTAGCTGCCACCACCCTCTAGACTGAAGTCATTTGGAAGGAGGAGTTTCAAATCCTATTTGTTGCCTCAGATATTCAAATGGCCCCCTTACTAATGGCTTTGTAAAGATATTTGCCAGATTCTCTTTAGTGGGTACATATTCAAGTCTGATAGTCTGGCCTGCAACCTGTTCCCTAAATAAATGATACTTGATAGGAATATGCTTACTATTTGAATGCATGACAAGACTTTTAGAGATGTTGATGGCACTTGTGTTGTCACACATTATTGGTATGGGATCAAATGATTCTACCTTTATATCTTTCAAGGTTTTCTTCATCCATAGAATCTACATACAATAGATAGCAGCATCAAGATACTCTACTTTGGCAGTCCACAGAGAGATAGAGTTTTGTTTCTTGCTGACCCACGACACCAAGAATTCACTTAGGAAGAAAGTTGCACCAAAAGTACTCTTCCTGTCATTAAGACTTCTAGCCCAATCTGCATCTGTGTAGGCCTTCAAATTGAAATCTTCACTCTTGGCATACCAGAGTCCATACTTTGTTGTACCTTGAAGATATTTGAAGATCCACTTGACAACAACAACATGAATTTCTCATGGAAAAGCATGAAATCTAGCCACAATCCCCATTTCTTGAATGTTGTCAGGCCTTGAAGATGTCAGATACAATAAGATAGTTATCATTGAGATGTATTCATTTTAATTTACCAGTTGTGTTCCATCTTATTCACACAATTTGCAGCCTATAGTCATAGGTGTGCTGACAGGTTTTCAATCTTCTATTCCAAGTTTCTTCAGAGCTTCCATGAGATATTTGGATTGGGATATAAACACTCCTTGTGGAGATTGAGCAATTTGCATACCTAAAATGAAGGAAAGTTCTCAAATCATGGACATTTCAAACTCTGTTTGCATACAATTTTAAAATTCATGCCACAACTATTCCACATCATTGCCAAATATTAAATCATCCATAAACACAACCAGTATCACTAGATGGCCGCCTTCAGATTTTACATAAAGATTATTGTCAATTGTGCCTTTGTTAAACCCTTGTTGTTGAAGATACCTATCTAGCCTTTCATACCAAGCTCTAGGGGGCTAATTTAAACCATACATGGCCTTCTTTAGTTTGCATACAAGCCCTTCATCTGAGGAGATCATAAATCCTTCTAACTTCTTATTGTAAAATTCTTATTCTAAATCTCCATTGAGAAATAGAGACTTATGATCCATATGATATACCTTTATATTCTTATGGATGGAAAGAGAAAGAAATATTCGTATAGCTTCTTGTCGATCTACTGGTGCAAAGGTTTCTTTGAAATCTACCCCTTCTATTTGGGCATACCCTTTGCAGACCAAATGAGCTTTGTTCCTGATTACGTGACCCTCTTCATTCAGTTTGTTCTTGAAAACTCACTTGGTTCCAATAACATTTTTTTTTCTCGATCTTGGAACAAGCTCCCATGTAGCATTCGTTTCAATTTGGTTAAGTTATTCATTCATGTCTTTTACCCAAAACTTATCTTCACTTTCTTACGAGAGGTACTTAGGTTCTATTTGCGACAGTAGAGCCAAATTTTCATAACTTGTACTGCCCACAAGTTTCCTTCTCATCTAGACACCCTGTTAATACTCAGGTTGTTCCCTTTGACTCCTAAGGGAATATGGCCGAGGTAACCACAGACCAATCTTTGGATCACAGGTCTTAGCCTACTTGCAATCAGAGAGGGCTCTCTCTTTAGGATTTAGCTTTGTTTTGATAAGGTTTTAGGCTAGTTATTATGTGTTGAAATTTTTGTTTAAAGTTTTGGTTGAATGATGTCTTCTAGTAGCTGAGATGAGATCTTCAAAAGGTTCAGTCCATTGGGAAATGGAGTCTGTGATTATGTGTTGTTTGAGGTATTGAGTAAGAGTGATGAAACTGCAGGGTCATATAGATATATCATGAAACAAACTTCAAATTGTGAATATGAAATATTGACAGCCAGTGAGAGGCAACTAAGAATCTTTCACTAATCTGGTGATGTGGGGAAAGGAAATATCACTCAGGAGCAGATTTGAATTCCTTAATAATATTCACTGTGAGAGTTTTAGTATGGAGGTGAGCAACTAAGAATTACACATTCATAACTAATACTGAAGAAAACATTCATAACAGCATAGATTGAGTTCAAGGTGTTGCATGAACAAATCCTGAACTATTCTTTTTCTGTGCTATTAAACGTGTGAAATATAGAGCATGAGCGGATTATGAAAGAATGAAACACATAACAAGAGGGTTCAAGAAACTTATTGTGCCATGAAATAGCGTAGGAATCCTGTAGCAGTAAGCAAACACACCACATCACATCAAACAACTCAGAACTTCAGAATTTCCATTAGCTCCCTGTATTAAAAGTCTGAAATTTACAGCATATGTTCTCCAGAAGAAAAATCAACAACCACAGCAAGTTCAGGTGTGGGGATATATATACAATCGTTCTTACAAATATCTTAGCGCTGAGTCATTTGCTCAATAACTGCGTTTACCAACTCTCAAAAATATCAGAGACAATAGTTATTGCTACTTTAAATATACAATGAATGCCTTTTCAGCTTTGTCAGAAATTCTTTGACTTTTGCAGGCCGCTGAGTCGGTTGGGCACTTTGTATTGATTCTGAGTGATGCGCTCTTTACTGCTCTGTCGAGGTGCAGCTTTCTCAGCCCCGTCATCTGCTTTGGTAGTCATCTGCTTTTGTTGGTCAAGCTGGATTGCTGAGTTGTCTTTTTCAATTACTTCCCAGTCATAGCAAACATATATTAACTTTCTGAAATTGCTGACTTTCTGATAAAAATACAAAAATATGGTGGACAATTTGTTTTCTACAGCAGTGTTTGTATCATGCTTGTCCACCACTCTTGAGTGGGCAATTGGTGCCTTAAGATTATGCCTAAAGTTCCATCTGCCTCAGTATATTTGTTTTAGTGTGGAGGCACTTCAATAAGATGTCTGATTTCATGTGCAATGAAGAATAAATTCTCTATTTTGTCATAGAGACTCTGCCCAGATGGAGGCCCTGTTTCTTCTAGGGTACGTGCTGTTGCGGTGATTTGATTTGTGGCATATGTGTCTACCCTCTTGGCATAATTTTCATGAGATAATAACCTTCCTGTATTGGTTACTAAACTGGGAAGGCCTCTGTTATGCAATGCCGTGATCTTCTCAATGAATTTGTTCACTTCTGTCTGCATCTCCTGACACCTTCTGTCCAATGTTTGCACATGATTTCTTAAAGCGAGTACCCATTTCACTAGTAAAATGGTATCAGTCCTATTAGTGATACCCATTACTGCTAACTGAGGGCCAGTGCAGTTATTCAGGACATTTATCATCTTATTAGCTATTTCAGGCATGTTTCCAAGAGATGCTCTTGCTCTTTGATTCTCCTTTTGGGCCCTGCCTATTAGATCCATATGCTCATGGATAGTTTCAATGTACTGCCACTGATCCGTTATAGATTGACCAATGTGGGTCCACATGATCTTCTTGATTTCAGCTACAACTTTGTCAAGAGAGAGCTCTTTCTCTAGTTCTTTTATTTTCTTCCCAAGAGCCCTTACTTCCCTTGTTTTTTCAGTCACACTTTGCTTCGATTTGTCATATTTTTCATTAATTGTGGCCAATTTTTCTTTAGTCTTATTCAGTTCTGCCATCTGTGCTTCCAAGGCTTCTAGTTCCTTCATCATGCTTTGCATACTCGGGCTGGGTCCCTCATCTGGTGCTATTGCTGGTGCTGATGTTGAAGGACCAACCTCTGATGTTTGTCCTGTGGGAGGACCTGCTGCAATGGTAGAAAGTGGCACACCTTCAGTAGATGTAGATGTTTGTGTTGGCTGCATTAATGCCTCACTTTGTCTTGATTTTAGTGCTACCTCTAGTGCACTCTGTGTTTCCATTAGCCTCTTGTATAAACTCAGTAGTAGGGCCATTACATCCTGATCCTTTTTCTGCTCTGCAACTTCTCCAGTTTGAGGGTGAAGGCCAGCTGGCAGCTTGATATGCTTTCTCATAGCTGCTACATCCTCATCTCTTTTCTTTAGCAGTGCCTGCACACCCTTAGGGTCCTTTGGATCATGACCCAACTCTATGATGATCTCTTCGAAGGACTTGATTTTGTTGTCCTTGGCCTAGGATGATGCCTTCTCTAATTCCAATTGAGCTGCAGTGTTGTGTAGAGAATTTTGTAGTTGGTGTGCTAACAGGGTCTTATCAGCTAAAGTGGAATATATCATTTCCCCTGTTTGTCTGTGAAGCTCAATTTGATCCAAGGGGTGGATATCTCTGGCAAAAATTTCCAGATTGGTTCTAATGTAATCGGCAGCTATTTGAGGTTGATGCATGGTAGACCTGAAATGACTAAGAGTCATTTTCTGCTCTTGAATGTCATAGGCAGACATTAATCTCTACTAATTTGTTGGCGCCATTTTTAGGAGATGGTTGTAAATCTGGTGCCTGAGGGGCTCATTCCTTTTCTTTATGTCAATAAATTGCTGCTTAATGCTGGAGTCTGCCTTTGATTTCTGCCTTGAAGAGCTCACTTCTGTCCCATGTGGGATGTTCTGCCCTTGTTGCAAAGAGCTAGTTGATGTTTCAATGCTGGGAGGGGGCATATTTTCAATTGGTCTCTCTGGTACTTCCTCCTCTGAAAAAGGGTTCAACCTCTGTCTCTTTTCTCCTTGCTGGTCCATAGAGGTAGTGAGAGGAGTGTCCTCTTGCCTATCCCTCTTTCTTGTCCTGTCTTCATTAACAGGTGTTTGTAATACAGAGGAGTCAATTGTTACCTCCTGCCTTGGAGGAATTTGTTCATGTGTTTGCTGTTCTGTGCAGGCAGGTTGCTTGGCTCTGCTTTCCTGCTGCTCTGCCTGCTGCTCCACAATTGGATGTGTTTCTTCTTGCTGCACTGCTTTGCCTTTAGTCATGTCTACTGGTGTCTCAGCTGTTTTGGCAGGCTGTTGAGGAATGGTGGATGAGGAGGCAGCTTCTCCACGATGCTGAATGCCAGAAGACCAATCCTGTCCAAAATACTCCAAGTCAACTGCTTTTTCTAAAGTTTTAATATCTTTATCTGCTATTTCTTCTTCACTATAATCTTCCACTAATGTGCCCTTTTTCCAACCTATTTGATTTTCATATTTTTCAACTTCTGGAATAATGTGGTCATATGGGGCAAGCCTATGCTTGATTCTTCTGAGGCTTATGAAATGGTTAGGGTCATAGGGTGCCCAATAGAAGCTTGTCTTGTGCTGGAGGGCTTTTAGCATTCGGTTTGCCTCATTCCAAGCTTCTTCCCTCTTATTGAAGATGAATGGACCAAATTGATGCTTGATTTTCAGCTGTGCCTTCTTGTTTTTGCTATGGAAGTGAATCATATCTGTGTTGCCAAACTGTCTGAAGTACTCTAGAGCAAAGAGTCTCATGGGGACATATCTTGGTAGCCTGTATGGTGCTAACTCACAGCCATATATCCTGATCACTGTATGGTGTTGGTAAAAGTACCAATCCCCTATGCCATAGTTCTTGGACAGCTGAAGGATTTTCTGCATATCATCAGTGAGTCTAGGAGGAGGTGAACTTTGCAGCAGTGATAAGGCTGGGTGAATGAATAAGTCAATAAATTCACAGTATGTGTATGGTGAGTAATGGATGTAATGGCAGACTGATGTCCAGAACATTACAGACCTTCTGTTTCCCTTTGGATCTAGTTTCTTGAGGAAAAGAGGAAAAGCATTAGGCTGATTGTACAATATCAGATGATATATATAAGAGGTAAACCTGAATACCCTCTCTCTTTCCAGATCCATGAACTGTTCACGCATTTTGTTGGATATGAATGAAGCATAGTCATACTGGACAGCAGGGGGCTGTCCTGGGGTAAAAATGGATAGTACCACCAGTGTTGTCTCATCTACAAACTCACTGGTCTTGAACCCTAGGATGGAAGATATCATATCTACTAATAGTCCCCCTATGTCATTAAACCAGACATGTAGATAAGGGGGAGGCTACTTGGGCTGAAACTCTGGAATCATAAACAGTTGGCCAATTCTTGTGATTTGTGAATTGGAGAGCTTGGCACCCTGCCCTAATAAAAGCTGCATGGACAGAGGGACCAGTGGCTTTGTAGGTTGAAACTGCAGCATTTCATTTATGGCTTCAGGAGTAATATGGAACAAGACAGAACCTGCAGGACTCAGAACAACTCTTTGAGTGGGGCCATAGTTTGAGCGACACTAATGGATCAAGTCAGGAAACTCATTGACCTAAGGGAGATAGTAGATTGGCAAATGGGAATTCCAGATTCCCAGGAGGTCTGTACCATCTTTGTGCTTCTTCCTCAACTCACACACTACTTCTACATGGTATTTGTTACACAAATCTATAGTGTCTTTCATCTGATAATCTCGGTCTGCCAGGGCTAGCCATTCCAGGTCCTTATGCAGGGCATTTAATGGGGTAATGTTCAATGCCACTGGAGTCTCCATGATCACCTGAATTTGGAATTGTATTTGAGAACTTTTCCTTGGGCTTAGTAATGCAGAATAGTGGATTTTGCAGGAGCAGGGAAATTTTCAAAGGGGAAGAGGCAAATTGGGGTGAAATTGAGTCAAAATGCTCCTAGGATAGATTTACTGAGCAAATGCTGGGATTTGCAGCTGCTTTCCCAATAAATTTATCGGGCAGAGGTTCAAGTTTGCGAATGCGCAAACAAACTGTGAATTTGTGGAAATTCTGCACAATGGGGACTTCTGTGATTGAAATTGGGCTTACAGTGTGGAGAAAGACCAATGGTTCATAAGGATTTTTGGTTTTTACTTTTCTTTCCTCTTTTCTTAGTTTCTTCAGTGAATTATGTAAAAACCAGGCGCGGAGGGGGGAAACTAAGAAATACCTGGTATACTTGGACAATGGTGGAAATGTAGGTGGATTCGGGGCGCCAGCAGCAAGGAACAGTCTTCAAAGTTGGCAGGTGAACGACGTGCTCGCTCATGCAAGAGTATAGTGAGTAAAAATGCAAATAACGTGAAAAAACGGGTTTTTTGGGTAAAATAGTGAAAATTTGGCTTTTGGCGCGTTTTTTTCAGATGACGTCAGCATGACGTCATGGGTGGGGTCGGGTACGGAATGATGACGTGGCAGCCGGTGGACAACCCCACGTGGATAGGTGACATGGCAGATAACTCGGAGCGATGGCGGATGGGGTGGCAAAGTAGCACTGAGGCGGCAGTGACGTAAGGGTGACGCATGGGTGACGTGTGGCAGAGAAACAATGGCGGTAAGTGGTAATTTCGGACCGCTTATAGTATGGGAGCGGTTTTGGCAGGAGGCCGCCCGATACGACTTGGGAACGACACGCGTCCGAGCCCTGACGTCATGCTCTGACAGATTTCGGGTGCTATCGTCCGGGCATCGGAGGCGGTCCGAAATTGCTGTGAGTCGTCGGATGGGAGGGCCCAGATCCGACGGTCGACGGACTGTGGAGGTGCGGGATGGATACGGCTTGGCACGGATAATAAACAATTAATTTTTATGGAAAGGCGCGCTTGGGCGGAACTTTGGATATCAACGAAATTCGGGTTTTGCAATGGTTTATAAGCAAAATGGGTTAACTGATATTTGTCCGCAAAGTGGGGTTAGGGCTGTTAAACCAAGCAGATCTTGGTTTAATCCCGAGACTTTGTTTTTGGCGCTAATTCGCCTGCTACGCTTAAATCTCTTAGCGCTCTGACCTTTGAAGTTATAAGGCTATATTGCCTAAGGAAGGGGGAATATATACTTTGGGGCTTATTATATACAACCATGATATAATAATAGGGAAAAAGAGGAACATAGGGAGTTAAGTAATAATGTGATTAGTAGTTAATATGGGAAGGGGATATAGATGATAGGTAGTAGACACTAAGTTGTTAGGGAACAAACTTAGTTTTGAGAGTAGATCAAAATGAAAAGATTTTTACACAAGAAATGTGGCCCTTTTATATAACAAGAATCAGCAAATGAGTTTGTTTTCTGTTGTGAACAAAGGTGAAAGTGGGATGCTAGAAAGAAGTTTGATAGGGAATGGATGGAAGATTAGACATGCTTCACTGTGCCGCCACAAAAATGCTGAATAGGAAGATCTATACTGGCCACCATGTGTTTTCTTTGCTTAGGCCAGTGATATGAGTGAAATCATGCTTCTGCAACCTCACTACCTACCCATCTTATTTCCTAGCGTTTTTTGTTTCTTCAGGGAGGGTGCATTTAGACTTGCAAACCCTCATGTGCTCTTTTCTTTTTGCTATCCTCCTATCTAAATCTAGCCTTATATCTTCCAAGGGCCCAGATTAAGCTACTGGGCTCCTTTATTTCTCTATCAACTAATCATCTGTCAAGCTCAAACTATTTGAACAGGTACTCATTACCTATTCTAAAACAAGCAATTCAAAACATGGCATGGCCCAGCTTGAACTGTTGAGCCATACCTCAAGATAGCAGTGGCATTTTGATTGGCCACTTTCCTGGTCCTTGTTTGGGGTTCATTTCAATTCTTTTTTCTTTTGGCCAAATCATTTTCTTGCCTTTTGATTATTCTTTTAAGGCATACCCTCTTTACATTTTTTAACTTTTGTCTTTGTCCACAAAAATGGAACCTTTGTATCATCAAAAGATGATCATTTTTGGCATTTCCACTGTCAATCATGAAATATGAAACCCTATTGGTATAGGAGACTAATAGTGGCTCCACTTGGGGATGAATTTTCCAGATGAAAAGTGAAGATCAGCAGGTCAGATTGCCTTCTTTTCCACCTTTCTGCATTCTAACCTTTGCTTTTGTTGAAGACTGAGTATGTGAATCCTATGAAACTTGCATGCAATACTCCTTAAGCTGATCTGCTCTGAAATTACAGCCCTGTTTTTGCCTTGCTTCTCTGATCATTTCTCATCTCCCAGATAGTTTCTAAGTACTTTCTCTCATTCTCTTATGCCAAAGTGAATAGGATTTACCAAAATAGTGCAGTACCTTAGTTCTTCTCAAAATCTCCTTCATTTGGAGCTCCATCTATCCGCTGAAAATAAACATACTGAAATACAATTTTATGTACAATATACAATTGAGAAATGCTTGATCAGAGGGGATCAAAGTAATGCTTGAGCATTCTCCCATTGACTGGGCCTTCCTCAGTGTTTGAGCCATCCAAGCTCTTTAGGAAATAAGTGTTGTTACCTTGTACAACACAAATCACATAAGGTCCCTTCCATAAAAAATCAAATTTTCCATGTTTTCCTTTGTCCTCTCTCCTAGAATCCCATCTTAGTACTTTGTTTCCTATAGAGAAGTCTTCAGCTTTGGTTCTTTTGTCAAATATTCTTTTGAGATTTTCTTGCAGTACTTGGGTTCTTTCATAAACTTCCTCCCTTGTTTACTGCAGGTGAATTGTCTGATTGATTCTTCTCTGAATGTCATTTGGTTCAGCTTGTATTTCTTGCAGCAACTTGATTACAGGAACACCTAGAGATGAAGGGAACCTTGCTTCCATTCCATAAACTAGTTCATAGGGACTTGTGCCAATGGATATTTTGGTAGTTACTCTATCTGCCCATAGAGCATTTACTAATTTCTTATGCCAATTCTTTTTGTTCTCTTCCAAAACTTTTTTGATGATGTTGATTAGGCTTTTAATGGAAGACTTAGCTAGGCCATTGCCTTGAGGATAATAGGCGGTGGAGTGACCTAAGGTCGTATGATATTTGTGACAAAAGCTGATCATTTTTTTGGACTTGAAAGCAGCAGCATTGTCTGTGATAATTTTGTCTGGACAGGATGTTGGTCTCTAGAAATTGTATGATGATGGAGTCATTGGCCTGCCTACAGGGGACAGCTTCTATCCATTTGGTGAAATAGTCTGTAGCAGTCAGAATCCACCTATGCTGGCCAGAGGATGTGGGGTGAATTTCACCAATAAAGTCTAGACCCCATTGCTGGAATGGTCTCTCAGTTGAAACAAGTTTGAGTGGTAAAGGCAACAACTTTCTCTTTCCTTCAAAGATTTGACATTTGTGACAAGACATTACAAATTTTCTCACATCAGTAAACAAGGAGGGCCAATAAAAACCAGCCCTTAGGATTTTATCAGTCGTGGATTTCCAGTATAAGTGTCCTCCACAGTCACCTGCATGAAATGCTTTGAGGACATTGTCAGTTTCATTCAATGTTAAGCAATTAAGTAAGATCCCTTCATGATTTCTCCAAAATAAACCATTGTTAATAATAGAAAATTTTTATGCATTCATTTTCAAGAATCTTTTCTTAGTTCTGGACAACCCTGGAGGAGCTTGCAGGTTTAGTAATACAAAACATATATCAGTATACCAGGGGGAGTGCATAAAGGCTTGGTTGATCTGTGGAGTCGCCATCTCTTGTTCGTTGTCCAGTTCATTAATGTCAAGGGCTTGGAAGTTGGTTTCAGCCATCAACTTGGCTAGACCCTGTCCCTTTATCAGTTTGGTAGGCTTGATTTCCATGTCATATTCTAAGATTTTGGCAATCCATTTTCCCCTCCTCCCTTCAATTCCTTCTTGGGTCAAAATGTCTTTCACTACTGCATTTGGGACATAGGAAATGATGTGGGAGTACAGAATATAGATGTGGGAGTACAGAATGATGTGGGAGCCTTTCACTTATTTTTCAATGAGAGGAAGGAGCACAGGGTTCACTCTTCTGAGTTTTTGTTTGAAAGGCTTCTGATTTTCTTTTAAAGGTATAGTGTGCTGGATAACTGATGTATCATAAGACTTAAGGTCCTCATAGCTCCAAGCAAAGACATCTTGAAACTCTTTGAATAACTCAATGTATTTCAGTTTCTGCTCAGGTGGTATTGCTTTGGATAACTTAACCATTTTCGGATTTTCTGGAGTCCCAATGTTACAATCTTCTATTTCAGCATTTAATGGTTGCATTTTTGGTTTTCTTGAGACATCATTTGAATCAAACAGATCCTCCAAAGGGGTTCAATCCCACTTCTTCACCCTTGTGAGCATCACCCGATGCAATGAGTGCTAAGTGAACTATTCAAAAATCATGAGAAATTAGTCAGTTACGACTACCTCTCATGGAAATGGTCATACGTTTGAATGACTTACTTAACGCAGTTGAATCCCAAAAATGATATCTAATATAATGCACTGCGTAAATCCCCCATACTTCAATTCATCTTCATCTGTCTGACCCAACTGTTCTATGGTTTTACTGTTAAGGGTGGTAGGATGCAAAACTGCATTAATTGTTTCAGCTGATATTTTCTGTGTATTCATGTGTGCTTGTGGTTGATCATCTCCACTGATTGAGTCAATGTTAATGCCAGAGAATTCCTCTTTTAGAGTGAGGAAATTATTTATCTGAGTATCACTCTCAAAGACTTGCCAGTTTTTGATGTTGTCTGGAACTATAGGCCTATGTTTGATTTCAGCAGTAAAAGTATGAGTGGGCTTGAAAGGCAGCTTACAAGTGCTGGCAAAGGTTGCCAAACTGTGAGCATGAAGATTGAGTTCCCTGGAAATTTTAGTCAACTGTGATTGTGAGAAGGTGTCAAGTACCTGAATACCTGCTACCTTATATGCTCTCAACCTTAGATCATTTGTAGTAAAGTTTCCTTTAATTTGTTGTATGATTAGATCTGAATCCCCTAAGATTGAAATTTTAGTTGCACCCAAGTTTTTTAGGAGTTTAAGACCTAGCAGAAGGGCCTCATATTCAGCCATGTTGTTTGTACATCGGAAGTTCAACCTATATGCATGACCCTCAGCCTGGTCATTGTGCATATTATGGATCTAGACTCCTGCCCCAGCTCCTAACTTGTTTACAAAACCGTCAAATTCCAAATACCATAAGGTTTCATGATCAAGATTTGAATTGAGGTTTTTGGAGAATTGGATCATGGGCCTGTTGGTTTCTTGCAAGTCACTTGATATATTGTGTTCTGTTATTGCCTCAGCTATTCCTATAGTCCTTTGGTCTTGTGGAGCATATTGTTCATTTAATTTCTCTCCCTCTGCTGCTATTAATAGTTCAGAATAAGCCTTGTTGCAGATGTCATCATTGTAGAGAATAAATGAATCCATGTCAGAGTGTATTGAATAGATTGGGAAGTTTTGGGGTTTTTCTTGACTGCTTACTACATATTTCATCAAAGTTTCATAGTATAATCTCTTTGGCTACCCAAAGACTGAGATGGTTGCATAGGACATATCTAATTGCAAAGATCCTTGGAGTTTGGCCCCCCAAGATCTGGACAAGAGCATGCCATACTTAGGGGGTATGTCAACTACCACCACATCCATCAAGATTGTTTTGGTTGGGTATTGGACCAAGGAGACACATAAATCTTTAATCAATCCTAAGCACCTGACCTGGCTTGAATCAAATGATAATAGATCTTTATAAGGTATTGTGATGTCCAGGTCAAGTTTTTCTATTACGGATTTGGGCATTAAGTTGTGTGAGGTCCCAGAATCAAACATTGCATTGTGTAGAACCTTATCATGAATGTTTAGACTAACATAGAAGGGTGGAACCCCTTCATTTTCTATTTTTCCATTAACCTCAGGTCCGAACAGCAACTCTGGTTGGTCATCTAGGACATTCACAACATCTTTATTGTCTGATACTTGGAGTGACTTGTTAATCTGCTGTCTGTATATTTCATGTTTGGCTAATTCCGAGAGAGGGACTGATATCTTGAGTTTACTTATTTCTGTCTCCAAGTTAAAGGGCTTTTCAATTTGTATCTTGACATTAAGTGCAGCAAGTTTTTCTTTTTCAGCTGGGTTATCATTGATCTTTTGTTCATGGTTGGTATGATTTTGAGTAAAATTGTTACCATGTTTGCTTCCAAGAGTATTATCTGACTTCATTTTTGCTGGATTAAGTGTGACTGGCTATTTTTCAGATGTTTGTTGCTCTGAAATATCCTCCACAATGACTTCTGAGGAATGTGGGTTCAAATTGCCAGCTGATTGTGGGAGAGTACTCTTATCATTGATCTTTTTTGGCAGCTTATTGTCCTTTGATTTAAGAGTTTCAGGTACATCTATTGTTCTGGTCCTTAGTTTGTATTGTTTGTGTACCTCATACACAGCTGCATCATAACCTTCTTTGAAATCAAATGATTCTCCTGACTTAGTGTGGTATTGATTGTCATTGTAAACCTCTTGATCTTCTTGTTTTAAGAATACTTGATGTTCACTGTCCAAAACCATTAGGTTGATGTGAGGATCCTCATTATGTTCACTAAATGTTGAAGCTTCAGCATAACTTTCTTGGAAAGGAGGTCTGACATGCTGGTCAGGATCAGTCCTTCCAACATTGGGATTTTGATTCTTTCTAAAGTTTGGATTTCTAATATTGCTTGTTTGACCTTCCCATGATGATTTTCTTTCTATGGTTTCCACTTTGTCTCCAAGTCTATCCATACCTTGATGATTACATCTACCTTTTGCTCAAATGATGAGGGTTCTTCCTTAAAAGTAGTTCTTCTTTTAGTTCTTGCCCGGTTTCTCTTAGCAATCAGGTCTGCCTCTACACTTACAGCTATGTTTTGCATGTCTGCTAGGGTTGCAGGGGCTCTTTCTCTTAGTTGATATGCCATATCAGCATGAAACCCATCAGGGAACTTAATCAACGCAAAATCAGGTGGAGGCCTAAGATTTTGAGGAATGACATTATAGATAGTATTGAATCTAGTGCAATAGTCCAAGACAGTTTCTTGAGGGCCTCTCCTTATGGTGTCATATTCAGATAAAATATGTAGAGGATCGTTTTTATTTTGCCATCTATTTAGAAAGGACTGGTAAAGAGCACCTGAATCAGGTATAGAATTTGCAGCAAGCGCTCTAAACCAAGTTCTTACTTCACCTGTCAGACTTTGTACAAAAATTTTCATTCTCACATCATCATCATCTATCTCATAGTTTTCAAAGTAATCTTGCATTTTCTTGGTATGCTATAAGGCAGTGTATGTACTGGCTCCATCAAAATAAGTAATCTTGCTTTGGTAGTCCTAAGGCATAGCCCCCGGATTACCAGGTAACTGAAGGGGAGCATAACGATTAGCCATATTTGGAGGGATAAGTGGGACAATGGGTGGTAAGGGAACAACTGGAACAAGAGGGACATCAATAGCAGCTTGTGTATTAGGTGTAGACAATGTATTTTGTGAAGTGGATGAGGAAGAGGGGGGAAGAGTGAGTTATATGAGGGTGGACTAATGATTTAGCAGGGGTTGGAATAAAACTTTGCTGAACTGCCTCAGGGTTGGATTCAGGAGATTGTTCTAGTTCCTTTTGGTTCCTAAGAATCTTAGGAATCAAATTAGGGTTGTCGAAAACAGGAGGAGGATTTGGGTCAGGATTTGACCTTGTATGCCTAGTTCTCTTTTTAGGAGCCAGCTTCTGAACTTGTTTTTGGTAGTTTTTTTGAGAATATTTTCAGAATGGTCAAGGAAATGTTTAAATTTTGGAACCACTATCTGGAGCAGACAGCAGTTAACACATTAGTTCGGTCCCCAGTGGAGTCGCCAGTTATGTTAACACTCAGGTTGTTCCCTTTGACTCCTAAGGGAATACGGCCGAGGTAACCACAGACCAATCTTTGGATCACAGGTCCTAGCCTACCTGCAATCAGAGAGGGCTCTCTCTTTAGGATTTAGCTTTGTTTTGATAAGGTTTTAGGCTAGTTATGATGTGTTGAAATTTTTGTTTCAATTTTTGGTTGAATTATGTCTTCTAGTAGCTGAGATGAGATCTTCAGAAGGTTCAGTCCATTGGGTAATGGAGTCTATGATTATGTGTTATTTGAGGTATTGAGTAAGAGTGATGAAACTGCAGGGCCATATAGATATATCATGAAGCAAACTTCAAATTGTGAATATGAAATATGTACAGCCAGTGAGAGGCAACTAAGAATCTTTCACTAAGCTGGTGATGTGGGGAAAGGAAATATCACTCAGGAGCAGATTTGAATTCCTGAATAATATTCACTGTGAGAGTTTTAGTATGGAGGTGAGCAACTAAGAATTGCACATTCATAACTAATACTGAAGAAAACATTCATAACAACATAGATTGAGTTCAGGGTGTTGCATGAACAAATCCTGAACTATTCTTTTTATGTGCTATTAAACCTGTGAAATATAGAGCATGAGCAGATTATGAAAGAATGAAACACATAAAAAGAGGGTTTAGGAAACTTATTGTGCCATGAAATAGCGTAGGAATCCTGTAGCAGTAACCAATCACACCACAACACATCAAACAACTCAGAACTTCAGAAATTCCATTAGCTCCCTGTATTAAAAGTCTGAAATTTACAACATAGGTTCTCCAGAAGAAAAATCAACAACCATAGCAAGTTCATGCGTGGGGATATATATAAAATCGTTGTTACAAATATCTTAACGCTGAGTCATTTGCTCAATAACTGCGTTTACCAACTCTCAAAAATATCAGAGACAATAGTTATTGCTACTTTAAATATACAATGAATGCCTTTTCAGCTTTGTCAGAAATTCTTTGACTTTTGGAGGCCGCTGGGTCGGTTGGGCACTTTGTATTGATTCTGAGTGATGCGCTCTTTACTGCTCTGTCGAGGTGCAGCTTTCTCAGCCCCGTCATCTGCTTTGGTAGTCATCTGCTTTTGCTGGTCAAGCTGGATTGCTGAGTTGTCTTTTTCAATTACTTCCCAGTCATAGCAAACATATATTAACTTTTTGAAATTGTTGACTTTCTGATAAAAATACAAAAATATGGTGGACAATTTATTTTCTACAACAGTGTTTGTATCATGCCTGTCCACCATTCTTGAGTAGGCAATTGGTGCCTTAATATTATGCCTAAAGTTTCATCTGCCTCATTATATTTGTGGTAGTTTGGAGGCACTTCAAAAAGATGTCTGATTTGATGTGCAATGAAGAATAAATTCTCTATTTTGTCATAGAGACTCTGCCCAGATGGAGGCCCTGTTTCTTCTAGCGTACTTGCTGCTGCGGTGATTTGATTTGTGGCATATGTGTCTACCCTCTTGGCATAATTTTCATGAGATAATAACCTTCCTATACTGGTTACTAAGCTAGGAAGGCCTCTGTTATGCAATGTTGTGATATTCTCAATGAATCTGTTCACTTTTGTCTGCATCTCCTGACACCTTCTGTCCAATGTTTGCACATGATTTCTTAAAGTGAGTACCCTTTTCACTAGTAAAATGGTATCAGTCCTGTTAGTGATACCCATTGCTGCTAACTGAGGTCCAGTGCAGTTATTCAGGACATTTATCATCTTAGTAGCTATTTCAGGCATGTTTCCAAGAGATGCTCTTGCTCTTTGATTCTCCCTTTGGGCCCTGCCTATTAGATCCATATGCTCATGGATAGTTTCAATATACTGCCACTGATCCATTATAGATTGACCAATGTGGGTCCACAGGATCTTCTTGATTTCAGCTACAACTTTGTCAAGAGAGAGCTCTTTCTCTAGTTCTTTTATTTTCTTCTCAAGAGCCCTTACTTCCCTTGTTTTTTCAGCTACACTTTTCTTGGATTTGTCATATTTTTCATTAACTGTGGCCAATTTTTCTTTAGTCTCATTTAGTTCTGCCATCTATGCTTCCAAGGCTTCTAGTTCCTTCATCATGTTTTGCATACTCAGGCTGGGTCCCTGATCTGGTGCTGTTGCTGGTGCTGATGTTGAAGGACCGACCTCTGATGTTTGTCCTGTGGGAGGACCTGCTACAATGGTAGAAAGTTGCACACCTTCAGTAGATGCAAATGTTTGTGCTAGCTGGATTAGTACCTCACTTTGTCTTGATTTCAGTGCTACCTCTAGTGCACTCTCTGTTTCCATTAGCCTCTTGTATAAACTCAGTAGTAGGGCCATTACATCCTGATCCTTTTTCTGCTCTGCCACTTCTCCAGTTTGAGGGTGAAGGTGAGCTGGCAGCTTGATATGCTTTCTCATAGCTGCTACATCCTCATCTCTTTTCTTTAGCAGTGCCTGCACACCCTTAGGGTCCTTTGGATAATGACCCAACTCTATGATGATCTCTTCGAAGGAGTTGATTCTGTTGTCCTTGGCCTGGGATGATGCCTTCTCTAATTCCAATTGAGCTGCAGTGTTGTGTAGAGAATTTTGTAGTTGGTGTGCTAACAGGGTCTTATCAGCTAAAGTGGAATATATCATTTCCCCTGTTTGTCTGTGGAGCTCAATTTGATCCAAGGGGTGGATATCTCTGGCAAAAATTTCCAGATTGGTTCTAATGTAATCGGCAGCTGTTTGAGGCTGCTGCATGGTAGGCCTGAAATGACTAAGAGTCATTTTCTTCTCTTGAATGTCATAGGCAGACATTAATCTTTGCTGATTTGTTGGCGCCACTTTTAGAAGATGGTTGTAAATCTGGTGCCTGAGGGGTTCATTCCTTTTCTTTATGTCAATAAATTGCTGCTTAATGCTGGAGTCTGCCTTCGATTTCTGCCTTGAAGAGCTCACTTATGTCCCATGTGGAATGTCCTGCCCTTGCTGCAAAGAGCTAGTTGATGTTTCAATGCTGGGAGGGGGCATATTTTCAATTGGTCTCTCTGGTACTTCCTTGTCTGAAAAAGGGTTCAACCTCTGTCTCTTCTCTCCTTGCTAGTCGATAGAGGTAGTGAGAGGAGTGTCCTCTTGCCTATCCCTCTTTCTTGTCCTGTCTTCATTAACAGGTGTTTGTAATACAGAGGAGTCAACTTTTGCCTCCTACCTTGGAGGAATTTGTTCATGTGTTTGTTGTTCTGTGCGGGCAGGTTGCTTGGCTCTGCTTTCCTGCTGCTCTGCCTGCTGCTCCACAATTGGAGGTGTTTCTTCTTGCTGCACTGCTTTGCCTTTAGTCATGTCTGCTGGTGGATCAGCTGTTTTGGCAGGCTGTTGAGGAATGGTGGATGAGGAGGCAGCTTCTCCACGATGCTGAATGCCAGAAGACCAATCCTGTCCAAAATACTCCAAGTCAACTGCTTTTTCTAAAGTTTTAATATCTTTCTCTGCTATTTCTTCTTCACTATAATCTTCCACTAATGTGCCCTTTTTCCAACCTATTTGATTTGCATATTTTTCAACTTCTGGAATGTTAATGTGGTCATATGGGGCAAGCCTATGCTTGATTCTTCTGAGGCTTATGAAATGGTTAGGGTCATAGGGTGCCCAATAGAAGCTTGTCTTGAGCTGGAGGGCTTTTAGCATTCGGTCTGCCTCATTCCAAGCTTCTTCCCTCTTATTGAAGATGAATGGACCCAATTGATGCTTGATTTTCAGCTGTGCCTTCTTGTTTTTGCTATGGAAGTGAATCATATCTGCGTTGCCAAACTGTCTGAAGTACTCTAGAGCAAAGAGTCTCATGGGGACATATCTTGGTAGCCTGTATGGTGCTAACTCATAGCCATATATCTTGATCATTGTATGGTGTTGGTAAAAGTACCAATCCCCTATGCGATATTTCTTGGACAGCTGAAGGATTTTCTGCAAATCATCAGTGAGTCTAGGAGGAGGTGAACTTTGCAGCAATGATAAGGTTGGGTGAATGAATAAGTCAATAAATTCACAGTATGTGTATGGTGAGTAATGGATGTAATGGCAGACTGATGTCCAGAACATTACAGACCTTCTGTTTCCCTTTGGATCTAGTTTCTTGAGGAAAAGAGGAAAAGCATCAGGCTGATTATACAATATCAGATGATATATATAAGAGGTAAACTTGAATACCCTCTCTCTTTCCAGATTCATGAAATGTTCATGCATTTTGTTGGATATGAATGAAGCATAGTCATACTGGACAGCAGGGGGCTGTCTTGGGGTAAAAATGGATAGTACCACTAGTGTTGTCTCATCTACAAACTCACTGGTCTTGAACCCTAGGATGGAAGATATCATATCTACTAATAGTCTCCCTATGTCATTAAACCAGACATGTAGATAAGGGGGAGGTTGCTTGGGCTGAAACTCTGGAATCATAAACAGTTGTCCAATTCTTGTGATTTGTGAATTGGAGAGCTTGGCACCCTGCCCTAATAAAAGCTGCATGGACAGAGGGACCAGTGGCTTTGTAGGTTGAAACTGCAGCATTTCATTTATGGCTTCAGGAGTAATATGGAACAAGACAGAACCTGCAGGACTCAGAACAGCTCTTTGAGTGGGGTCATAGTTTGAGCGACACTGATGGATCAAGTCAGGAAACTCATTGACCTGAGGGAGATAGTAGATTGGCAAATGGGAATTCCAGATTCCCAAGAGGTCTCTACCATCTTTGTGCTTCTTCCTTAACTCACACACTGCTTCTACATGGTATTTGATACACAACTCTATAGTGTCTTTCATCTGATAATCTCGGTCTCCCAGGGCTAGCCATTCCAGGTCCTTATGCGGGGCATTTAATGGGGTAATGTTCAATGCCACTGGAGTCTCCATGATCACCTGAATTTGGAATTGTATTTGAGAACTTTTCCTTGGGCTTAGTAATGCAGAACAGTGGATTTTGCAGGAGCAGGGAAATTTGCAGAGGGGAAGAGGCAAACTGGGGTGAAATTGAGTCAAAATGCTCCTAGGATAGATTTACTGAGCAAATGCTGGGATTTGGGAGCTGCTTTCCCAATAAATTTATCGGGCAGAGGTTCAGGTTTGCGAATGCGCAAACAAACTGTGAATTTGTGGAAATTCTGCACAATGGGGACTTCTGTGAGTGAAATTGGGCTTACAGTGTGGAGAAAGACCAATGGTTCATAAGGATTTCTGGTTTTTACTGTTCTTTCTTCTTTTCTTAGTTTCTTCAGTGAATTATGTAAAAACCAGGCGCGGAGGGGGGAAACTGATAAATACCTGGTATACCTAGACAATGGTGGAAATGCAGGTGGATTCGGGGCGCCAGCAGCAAAGAACAGTCTTCAAAGTTGGAAGGTGAACGTTGTGCTCGCTCATGTAGGAGTACAGTGAGTAAAAATGCAAATAACGCGAAAAAACAGGTTTTCTGGGTAAAATAGTGAAAATTTGGCTTTTGGCGCGTTTTTGTCGGATGACGTCATGGGTGGGGTCATGTACGGAATGATGATGTGGCGGCTGGTGGACAACCCCACGTGGACAGGTGACATGGCAGATAGCTCGGAGCGATGGCGAATGGGGTGGCAACGTAGCGCTGAGGTAGCAGTGACGTAAGTGTGATGCATGGATGACGTGTGATGGAGAAACAACGGTGGTAAGTGGTAATTTCGGACCGCTTATAGTACGGGAGCGGTTTTGGTAGGAGGCCGCCCGATACGACCTAGGAAAGACACGCGTCCAAGCCCTGGCATCACGCTCTGATAGATTTCGGGCGCTATCGTCCGGGCATCGGAGGCGGTCCGAAATTGCTATGATCCGTCGGATGGGAGGGCACAGATCCGACGGTCAACGGACTGTGGAGGTGTGGGATGGATACGGCCTAGCGCGGATAATAAACAATTAATTTTTATGGAAAGGCGCGCTTGGGCGGAACTTTGGATATCAACGAAATTCGGGTTTTGCAATGGTTTATAAGCCAAATAGTTTAATTGATATTTGTCCGCAAAGTGGGGTTAGGGTTGTTAAACCAAGCAGATCTTGGTTTAATCCCGAGACTTTGTTTTTGGCGCTAATTTTCCTGTTACGCTTAAATCTCTTTGCACTCCGACCTTTGAAGTTATAAGGTTATATTGCCTAGGGAAGGGGGAATATATACTTTGGGGCTTATTATATACAAGCATGATATAATAATAGGGAAAAAGAGAAACACAGGGAGTTAAGTAATAATGTGATTAGTAGTTAATATGGGAAGGGGATATAGATGATAGGTAGTAGACACTAAGTTGTTAGGGAACAAACTTAGTTTTGAGAGTAGATCAAAATGAAAAGATTTTTACACAAGAAATGTGGCTCTTTTATATAACAAGAATCAGCAAATGAGTTTGTTTTCTGTTGTGAACAAAGGTGAAAGTGGGATGTTAGAAATAATTTTGATAGGAATGGTTGGGAGATTAGACATGCTTCACTGAGCTGCCACAAAAATGTTGAATAGGAAGATCTGTACTGGCCACCATGTGTTTTCGTTGCTTAGGCCAGTGATATGAGAGAAATCATGCTTCTGCAACCTCACTACCTACCCATCTTATTTCCTAGCGTTTTTTGTTTCTTCAGGGAGGGTGCATTTAGACTTGCAAACCCTCATGTGCTCTTTTCTTTTTGCTGTCCTCCTATCTAAATCTAGGCTTATATCTTCCAAGGGCCCAGATTAAGCTATTGGGCTCCTTTCTTTCTCTATCAACTAATCATCTGTCAAGCACAAACTGTTTGAACAGGTACTCATTACCTATTCTAAAACAAGCAATTCAAAACATGGCATGGCCCAGCTTGGACTGTTGAGCCATACCTCAAGATAGCAGTGGCATTTTGATTGGCCACTTTCCTGGTCCTTGTTTGGGGTTCATTTCAATTCTTTTTTCTTTTGACCAAATCATTTTCTTGCCTTTTGATTATTATTTTAAGGCATACCCTCTTTACATTTTTTAACTTTTGGCTTTGTCCACAAAAATGGAACCTTTGTATCATCAAAAGATGATCATTTTTGGCATTTCTGCTATCAATCATGAAATATGAAACCCTATTGGTATAAGAGACTAACACACCCTATCTTTGATCTCCAAGAATCTCACTCTTAGGCAGTTCCTTCTATACGTACTTGGAGGGAAGATTTGGCCTTGAAGACGTGCTTGCTTCCTCACATTCACTGTCCAAATCTATTTCATTCATATCAGTGGACCTTAAATCTGAGCTTTCTTCATCATCTGAGCTCATATTACTTTTATAGGATTCAAGTTGTGAACCTACTTCATCTACTATTATGTTGATGTAATCCTCAATATTTCTTGTTCGCTTGCTGTAACACTTATATCTTTTGCTTCGAATACAGTATCCAAGAAATATTCCTTCATCCATGCATGAGTCAAACCTCTCAAGGTTCTTTTCATTCCTTTTAATGAAGCACTTGCTCCCAAACACCTTGAGGTGTTCAACTCATGCAAGTCTTCCCTTCCATAAATCATAGGGAGTTTTATCGTTATTAGGCCTAAGTTGAGTTATGTTTGATAGATATACTGCTACTTGGGTTGCTTATCCCCAGAAGTTGTGAGAAACTCCTGCTTTATCTCAAAGTTCTCTCTCCATTTCTGAATTGTTTTGTTCTTCCTCTCTACTACTCCATTTTGTTGATGAGTTATAGCCACTGAGTACTTCCTCCCAATATTGTGCTCTTCATGAAATTCCTCGAACTCTCTCGAGGTGTACTCTCCCCCTATATCTGATCTTAAGCATTTATCTATAAATATTTTTGATTCTCTACTTGAGATTTAAACTTCTTGAAATGATTTAATGATTCTTATTTTTATTTTAAGAGAACAATCTAAGTAGCCCTGGTCAAATAATCAATGAGTAACATTAAATATGTTTCTCCTTTTGAGGTATTTGCTATAGTTGGGCCAAAAATATATGTGTGAATGAGCTCCAGAGGTCTGGATGAGGAGAACTCTTTCGATTTGAAATGAGTTCTAGTCTGCTTGCCAAACTGACATGACTTGCATATTGTCTTATCAGGCTTTGATAGTCTTGGTAATCCTCTCACTGCCCCCATCTTTCTTATTTTGATGAAATTGTAAAAATTCACATGCCTAAGCCTCTTGTGCAACAACCATGCTTCTCTTGTTTTTCTCAAATAGAAGTTGACCCTGGAATCGTCAAACACATATACATTATTTTGGGTTCTAATTTCTTTTCCCACCAATTTTCCATTATTTATGTTGTGGATCTCATCATATTTAGATCAAAATGGTCACATCGTAGTCATTATCACACATCTGGCTAACACTAAGCAAATTGTGCTTGATACCTTCTACATACAAAACATTTTGTGCTTCTATATTTTGATCAAGACTGATTACTCCTTTTCCCTAAATTCTTGCTCGAGTGTTATTTCAAAATATTATGTTGCTTCTTTTGTCCCTTTCCTTAAGTGACAAAAAAATTCTTTTATCCTTAGTCATATGTTTGGAACAACCATTGTCCACATACCATTTGTTTTCTTGATTATGAGCTGATGAGGCAAGTCCAAATTGCATGCTCTTTCTAGTCTTTGGTTTCCAACTCCCTTTACCCTCTTAGGTAGTTCTCTATTTGACACTTTGTGACTTAGATAGGTATTCAAACTTGCTTCCGCAATCACTAGCTTTGTGCCCAAAATTATTACATTTGAAGCATTCTACTTCACTTATTAAGGGACATAAGACATTCTGATTTATGAGAGAAATTTTTTGAGACGTAGACATTTGAAGATTATTATATTTGGGATTCTCATCCCTTTCTACTTTGATCCTTCTACAATCAATGGATTTATGTCCAAATATATGACACTTATAGTAGTGGCAATAAAAAAAATATGCATGCCTATTATTAGAAGCATTATGAGATTGTGCATGGAAGTACCTTTATCATCTCAGTGATTGATTCATTCTCAATTGGCAATTTCCTTTTTTCACAACTGTTATTTTGTCTTCATTAATTATTTCATTATTCTTCTTCTCATGGCTCTGTGATTCCACATATCCTGTAGACCTAAGTTTATCTTCCCAATAGAATATTCTTATGTATTATAGTATCCCAAACCGGTTCTGATTCCTAAGGACCTTTGATTATTCAAGCTTTGATTTAGTCTCATTTTCCATTCAACAAAATTTTAATTTATACCCTTATTGGTCTTTTTCTTCTCAAGATCGGTTCTCAAAGAAACAACCTCTTCTTCAAGAAACTGACCATTTTCTTCCTATTCTTGAATCAAGTCTTGAAGAACTTATTCTTTTCATTTTTCCTCTTCCATGTCAAACTTCAAAGATAGGATATCATCTTTTCATATTTGTGACATCATTTCCCTTGTTGACTTGAGCAGCTCCTATTTCAACTGCTTATTCTCCTCTCTCAATCTCTCACATTTTTCTTGTTTCTCTTTCAGTAGAAGGGCTAGACTGTCATTGCTCTTGATGGCTTCTTCAAGATTTTCCTTTTGATAGGAAAAGTCCTCATTATGAGAGTTATAAATACCTTCCTATGCGCATTGTACTTGTTCCTTCAATTGCTTCTTTTTCCTCCTTGCTTTCTTCAACTCGTCGAGGGAACTTATGAGTTCCCATTGAAGGTCTACTACTCCTTCTTCTTCTTCCTATTTAGAGTCCATAATACCATAATTTTTGGAGTCTGTATCAAAGGATATAAAAGTATACTTATCTCACTCATTTTCTGATGAGTCTTCACAGTCTCACACTGGTGTTGAGCTATCCTCTTTGGAATGAAACCCCTTCTTCTTATAGTTCTTTTTCTTATGATGTTTGGGAGACTTGTTCGAAAATTTCAGATCCTCTTCCCTTTCAGCCTTTTATTTATAAGGGAATTTGGAATAGAAATGCACATCTCTTCCACAGCAAAAAGACTTAAAGGGAAGCTTCCCTTTATATTTTCCTAGGCCATGCTTCAGGTTTCTAGCTAGTTGAACCAACTCCTAATGAGATTCATAGCTGGAGAAATCTTGATGATCTTTATGCTCCTTTCCCTTTCTAGATATTTTGAACATCACCTCCTTCGGTTAAAATTTTTCTATTCCTACTCTTATCTCATAGGTTTTAACAGTACGATGCAGATGATCCATCTTGTGATCCTTTAAGTTGGCCATTTCCTCAATAACTGAGATTTTGGCATTAAATCTCATGGGTATAGATCTTAATATTTTTGAAAAATCATCTCTTCTTTGAATTCTTCACCAAGTCCTCTAATCATGTTAGTCACTTCATCAACTCTAAGGAAGTATTATATTATTCTTTCATTCTCATTCATTCTCGGGCTTTCAAACCTCATAATTAAAGTCTCATGGTTTGCTTCTTTGACTTTTACATCTCCTTCATGAATTTGTTTATCCCTTACCCATACTTCCTTAGTAGGCTTAAAATTCATAACTTTTACAAGTTTTGATTGACTAAGACCAAAAAGAATGGAATTCTTGACTTTAGCATTGTTCCCATATAGTTTTTTACCATCTGCATCAGTGGGAGGAATATCACAAACATGGTAGTCTAATAGTACTGAAGTTTAAACATATAATCTCAGGGACATAATATATTCTTCCATTCTCCCTTTCAAAAAAGAATATTTGGTCCCATAAGAGACTGATATTCTACTGGAGTAAGCCTCTTGACTCTCTTGCATAGACATAATTCCTTATAGATCTACCTTCTAATTTTTAAACTATTGCTGAAGGAACTTTCCTTTGATACCAATTCTTGGAATAACGAATTGCTGAAAGGGGGGTTGAATCAGTAATTAAGAGACTCTTATTTATTTTTCTTACTATGATTATAGTCCATTATTATGTTCTTTAGCTTGTGAGAGAATTCCTTAACCAAATATTGAATCAATAATATTTCAGATACACATATTCAAATGACAATCACATGAGTTGCACACATTTGACATAGCGTTTTTCATGTGGAAATCGAGAGGAAAAAAATCACCAATTTGTTGTTTGTTTATGATCTAAATTAAGCACCCAGTTAATAACATATGTTTGTTTGTGAGCACCCACTCACAGGAAGCAGCAACCCCTTTGGTTAGCAAGCACTAAATTTCCTAGAGGCACAAACCTCTTTAGTATGTAAGCACCAACATGCCCTTGCCACTGTTATACTATTTCATACAATTTTCAAACTGGAAATAGAGCCTTACCATTGTACAAGTAAAATACCAAATAATCGTTGTTCACATATTTGACTTCTGCACTCTATCTTCTGTGCTCAGTTGATGTAGATCTCCTTTCGCTACTCGCAAGAACACTTCCTATGTGCTCTACCTTCATTCTCAAGGGCTCTTCATTGAATCCAATTCAGAACTACCCTTGCAATTCTTCATGCAGTCCTCATGCTACTCTTGCCGCAGTTTTACACTGTGTGCACTCAGGAGCTTCAAACTCTCTTCTTTGATGCTTTCACTCATAACACTGCTCTCTCTAACATATACTCACAATTTTATTTTTTTTCCATTGCTGGAGATGGTTTTGTTCTACTAAGGCATACTGCACACGGGAGTCTCTCCACTCTGTCCTCTAGCTTCCGTACTATACTTAGGCATGGATTCACTTGACTCTCTTTCCTCTTATAATACTTTCTTATCGTAGCGCCCAGAGCAGAGTGGTCCACGCAATTCTTTGTAGTCTATTTGCACAGAGCTCTTGTACCTTCCAACCCATACACTCTTTAAGGTTTTGTACTTCCTTATTGGATTGGTTCCATATCACAACAATTGCATATCACAATCTTCATAGTGGTGTAGATTTCCAATATTCTAATCCTCTGATTGTCGAGCTCCTTCTCCTTATCCCTCACAGTTCTTCTCATCATAGGACCGCTAGTTGTGCAAAGCCCCCAGACTCTTCCGAGGGCCATTCTTCCTTTGTTAACAACTCTGTGCCCTTAGTTTGTTGACCTCTTATTACCATGTTCCAGCCCATATCAGAGGCCCTCTATGTTTAAACTTTTCATAACTTCAACAGTTATAGAGTTCCAACATCTTCAATCCTCCGATCGCCAACCTTCGATATGACATCATCACTTCCACGTGGTGAATCCATAGGGGTGACATGTGTCCCCCATTTTTGGCACATTAGACCACCTAATGCGGTTAAATATGCATGCCACATGTCCTACTATACTGTAGCGTCATGCTGACATCAACTTCCACTATAGGTTATTAGATCCATTCATACGCTACCTTGTGTCTTGCTAGAGGAGTGAGAAGGTGTCATGTCATCTTTGGTTTTGCACCGAAATCCTTTTTTATTATTCTTCTAGCAAACCTTGATGCTTTTAAAGGAATATCGGAAGTAATCAAGATCACTACTTTGTGGTTCACTCATTTGGAGAATTTATGATACTCCAAATCTCTGGTGTTCAGATTTCCTCTAACCTCTTATTGTTTATATTGCCAATTATGTTGATACACAAACTGTAGGTTTTAACCCCGTACATAAATTACCTACATACAAATTCTAAAACAAATAAAATAAACAATGCGAGAGCATAACACATAAAAGACATATACACAGAGATTTTCTCCTAGATCCCAAAACCGACACTACCAACATGATTTTTCATTATATTGCTTTCAATGTTACAATACATATTTATACATTTCGAAGCATCCAATACCATGGACCAAAAACCATCATATCTGAAACCATGGACTGAAAACCATTGCATCCAAAACCATGGACCAAAAAATATAGGTAGGTCTGCCCAACCTAATATAAGGTCCAAAAAAAAAATTCCTAGGGTGGTGCCCCGGACCCCGTAGAGGGGGGCTACCCACCCCCCTCAAAGCCCTTCCTTGCACAATCGACGCAACAAAGGGGGGGCTCCACCCCCACTCTAACCCCCCAGTTCACTACATAGGTTAGTTGTGGAAAGAATATAACACAACCCAATCCTTCTCCCACTTGTTCTTTTCTTTCCACAGGGGGCCACAAGAGATAGTCATTTTTCCAGCCCTAAAATGCCCATTTTTTCTCTACACCAGGAGAACTTCTCAGAGCTCACAATTTTGTCAATGCATCTATAGTATTCTTCAAAGTGTCCACCTTTACTAGCAACACCTTTTTGTCTTCTATCATATCCCTCACAAAGTGATATTGAACATCAATGTGCTTTGTCTTTGAATGATAAGTAGGTTTCTTTGCCAAGAAATTGCACTCTAGCTGTCACAGTCTATCCCTATAGCTCCTTCTACTAACCCCATACTTGAAAATAATCTCTATTGGAGTAGTATTATGTCATGCTATACCACACTTCTTACATAATTCTTCAAATTCCTCACTGTAAAACTATCCACCGTTATCTATCCTTAACACCTTTATCTTCTTCTCTGTCTAGTTTTCCACCAGAGCCTTAAATTCTTTAAACCTATCAAAGACTTCAAATTTATTCTTAAGGAAATATATCTATGTATTCTTTAAGAAGTCATCTATAAATGATACATAGTACATAGACTTACCGAGTGATGGAACCTTCACAAGCCCAAACACATCACTATGCAGAAGCTCTAATATCTGTTTCGCCCTCTTACCACCAGAGGGGAAATTCACCTTATTCTACTTCCCATATACACAATTTTCACAGAAATCAAAATCCAGAGAGATATTATGCATGCCTTCTACCATACCTTTACCATGAAGTATTCGAAGGCCCTTCTCTCCAATATGTCCAAGCCTTTGATGCCACAACATGGTCTTCTCTCTAGAGACCACTAGATTTTATGCTCCACTTTCAGGAACCACAGAACTGTTGCACCCATCAACAACAGTGCTACCTTGCAGCTTGTACAGAGTTCTAGTCCGAACTCCCCGTAGCAATACCAGTTCTCGTCGACCCATCTTGCAGGTATCCTTCTCGAACATTGTTTTTACACCTACATCATCTAACCTGCTTACAGAAATTGGATTTATGGCTAATGCAGAAATATGCAGAACACCCGGAAGTGTTCTAACCCTTCCACCTTGCAACTTCAGCTTTACTTTTTTTGATCAACGATTCTAACTTTCCTATCATCCCCTAAGAAGACATCACCACCATCATATTTATCATACTCGCAGAACCACTCTCTATGGGGAGTGAAGTGAAAGGATGCACCTGAGTCAATCAGCCATGCCTCATGATCTACATGTGTCATTGAAGAAGCTAAGTACACATCCCCACCTTCATCTGAGGTGGTTTTCACCTATGCAGAAGAAGCATCATTAGATCCCTTTCCTTTGTTAGGAGATTTAGATTTATAGTCCCTTTTGTAGTGCCCTTCCTTTCTGCATTTCCAGCACACCACCTTTATAGGTTTTCCTAGAGATTTAGATCTCCCTCTAGATTTAGATCTCCCACTCGATGACTTATTTTTCTTTCTGTTCTAGGACTGTCATCATATAAACAAGGAATCACCATTCTGTCTCTCCATATTTTTCCATCTCATATCCTCTGTCAGCAAGGATGAGACTATTTCATCAAACTGCAAGGCAGTTGCATTGCTAGCTATTGCAATAACTAGACTATCCCATGAATCTGGTAGAGAACACAACAAACTGATGCACTTATCTTCATTTGTAATTTTAATATCAACAAATAATATTCGACTCACCACTATATTAAATTCGTTCAAATGCTCTGTCACCAAGTCTCCATCTTTCATCCTCAAGTTATACAGTTTTTTTCATAGGAACAGTTTATTCACCAGAGACTTAGATTGGTACAAAGTCCCTAACTTGTCACACAAAGCCTTCATTGTAGCTTCCCCTGATACATTCAACAATACTGAATCTGAGACACACAATTGTATTGTACTCTTGACCTTCCAACCCAATTTCTTCCATTCTTCATCGGACACTCTCGTTGGTTTAGTACCTAGATCTACTGCGATCCACTAATCTTTATCCACCAACAGATCCTCCATCTTGAGTTTCCACAACTCAAAACTCTAACCATAAAATTTCTCGATCTCTATCTTTCCACTGCTCGCCATCTTCTTTCACCACCAGAATCAATCCCGCAGATCTCCCACTGAACAAGGTCTACCACAGGCCCGAGCGAAACCCCTCAATAACAAAGGCATCCCCTTCAAGCTAAAACAACTCTAATACCAAATTTAGGTTTTAACCCTGTACATAAATTACCTGCATATGAGTTCTAAAACAAAGAAAATAAACAATGCGAGAGGATAACACATAAAACATATGTACACAGAGATTTTCCCCAGGATCCCTAAACCAGGACTACCAGCTTGATTTTTTATTATATTCCTTTCAATGTTACAATACATATTTATACATGCCAAAACATCCAATACCATGGACCGAAAACCATCGCATCCAAAACCATGGACCGAAAACCATAGGTAGGTCCGCCCAACCTAATATAAGGTCCAAAAAAAATTCCCTAGGGCGCTTCTCTAGATCTTGTAGAGGGGGGCTACCCGCCCCGCTCTAACCCCCTGATTCACTACATAGGTTATTCATGGAAACAATATAACATAACCCAACATAGACATTCCAATATCTGATGTGTTGATCTCTAATATCCCAACCTTCTTAGTACTTCAAGTCCCTGAAGTTTAGTAGGCCATAACGTTTAATCCAGGAGTCCCTTTCTGGACTTTCGCATATCATTAGAAATCTTATTCAGAGCACTCTCTAATGGTAAGTGTATGATATAGGGTTTGAGTCCTTCTTCTGCTTGGAAGGTGACTGCAAACTTCACTACCCATTGACCCTTTGGCCACTTCAACAAAAAGTACCATGATGATCATTTCATGGCTTCTTCAGTAAGACTTCTACTATGATGATTCTCTACAAGAAGCTTGCAACTACCATGGAGTTCCATCTGGCCCATCACTATAATCATCATTTTATGGCTTCTTCAGTAAACCTGCTACTGTGATGAGTTTTTACAAAGCACCTCAACAACCATGGGATTCCTTCCAAATACCCAATCATCGTGTTGACCCTTGTCTATCGTCAATGCCAATAGTTACTCAACCACCTATACACCATCAAATGTCCAACTCAAACCTAAAATCACTAAGTGGTTTTAAGATTACCGCGAACTTCATGGGGTTACACATGGCTCATGAGGCTTACATTACACACTCCAACTCATGGAGTTACCAAGTACATACTTTACAAAAACCACTTCAAAACACTGTAGACTTGCTTACAGTTAAGATGTGAGACTCCATAATACAACATACTAGTGAGTCTATCCCACTTACTCACACTAACTCACACAAATATTCACTTTGTTATCCATCATCTTCGACTCTCAAATGCAGCTTCGTTGATGCCATCTTCACTGTCATGTCATTAATACATCTAGTAGTCAATAATTCTTGCAAATAAATTTGTCTATCATTGGAATGGCCAATTCCAAAGAGACTCAAACTAGTGACAATAGTTAGCGAAACTAAATGTCACAACAATACAACATCCAATTCTTTTAACCATATTTACATGAATGACTTGAAATTTTTTAAACCTTTAATAAAATAAGAATCCAAAGTACTATGCCCCTTCAACAAATCCAATTCAGCATAACCCATTAAGACCTTATCGATTTCTTTCAATATTAGGTTACAGGATCCTTCACACAACAGTATGCTTAGCACCTCAACGTAGAAGCTTTGGAGATCTTTTCCCAGGCTGTACGAAATCACCCTAAATGTACTAGTACAATTCAACATTCCGCACTATATTCATTGCTAGATATATCCATCAGAACAAATATCCAATACGTAGAAAGTTCCTTTAAATTCTTTTCTCTGCCAGATGTAGGACAGAATGGATGCACATTGCATTGAGCGAATTCAAATAACAGTGGCTCACGCACACAATAGTGTCTTATCACTGGACTTAGGCACAATAACTCAAAGTCATCTTCCAACTTCAACGTTTGGGATGAAACCTCCTCTTCATCATCGTTGATTAGAAAATAAGGATTGTGCCCCATCGAACGGAACTTGTAACCATTGAACATGTAAAATGCAAGGGTTTCCAATTCTCCAGCCATTACACTCATCCAGGGATACTATAAACTACAACAGGAGTGAAATAAATATAGTATACCACCACAATATAATACTACCTAAATAAAGTTGACTTCATAAGATTCACCACTGCTTTACCATCAGTATGCACAACTTTCAGCAAATTCGTTATAGACAAGAAAATCAAGAACATGACAACACAACACTAGATCACGTCAACTAACATAAACATATACTTCGAGGTAATCCAATCCTTTCCATACAACCTGGTCTCATCGATAACCAGAGTTGCAATGTTGGGTAAAACTTGCAATGGAATGACAACCATGCACATAATCTCCAAACAATAATCTCCCAACGCAAACCCATCTCCTTCAGACACAACCTGAAAATGGAGGCTCTCACAGGCTTCAGACATTGAATTATGGGAGAGCTAGGCTGCATTCAATATTTTGGTAGTCAAGGCTAACCATAGGCTAACTTGAAGAACGTCGGTCTCAACTATTAAAAATTCATGCAGGAAAATGAATTAGGACCATGGATCTCATCATCAACTGGCAATAGAGCCTTCACACACTCACATCGCCTATCTCACACGCATGGGCCACAAGGCGTCGCTCCTCCTCTGCTCCAACCCTCAGAACAAGTCAAATGCTCAAAATTCCTAGTGGCCGCATCCTCGAACCCTCAAAACAGGTCAAATGCTCAAAATACTTGCAAATACGTGGGAAGAGTCATCAGATATCTCCCATTGGTGGGTCTTTGGCATTCTCAATGAGCTTTGAGAGGCACATTGCAGATCTGCTGTGCACACTCTTGTTTTGCTTGCCCAATGTGTCAAAGAGAGGCTTCACAAACAGAGGAACCAGAGGTCTCGCCCCATTTCCAATGTCTCCCCTCAGATACTGCCCTGAACACCCATTGTAACCAGACATGCCTTCATGTCATTTGAATCCAAGTGAGCCTTTTGACGATGAACAAACATAGACATTCTACCAAACAACACATTTTTATTTACTCTCCATGATCCTCGCCGGGGAGGGGCCAAGGCCCAGGTATTAATGGGCTCTGATACCGATTTAAAACACTGATTACTACTTAAATTAATTAAATCATGTTACATATAAATACATGTAGTGTTGTCTCAAGATAAAAAAACTATTTTGGACATACAATCACTTGGTTTAGAGAATATCTCAACCACACACCAATCTAGGAAACATTTAAATCTGAACAACTCCTAAACAATAGAAACAAACTCCTTTACATAGAAAGAATCACTGAGACAATTAAAAATTATCTTTTCAAAGTGTATTTGCACAAATTATGGGCTTACCTAAGTAAGTGGGCTTATCATTTCCAGGCATACCTACCAGAGCATTGTTCTTTGTTCTTTGTATCTAAGTACTGCATCTCATGGTTTTCCCCACGGTTTCGAGTTGAAGCCAGCCTATTAGTTAATTATTCCAAATCAACAAATAGCTTCAAGTAAGAGAAAGCGATTATAAAAGAAAAAAAAACAGCAGCAATGAGGAGTGTCATACCAATCAGTCCCGCAAATAGGTACAAAAATAGTGAGAGCCATGTTCTTGAATGTGCGGCAAAATTGTTGGAGCTGGTATTGAATCTCATTGAATATTGATTCATGAATCACATGACAAGAATAAAATCTGATATATTCTCACACCAATGAGCTCTGAGATATAGGTCTCCTTTCGCTTTTACCCTAATTTTCTCTATTGGTCATGCATCTTTACCGGATGAGTATTGTTTCAGCACCGGTTTTCATTTTCTTGCTATTGTGGTTTAACTATTTCTATCTGCCACCACATTCTGAACATGACAACCACCAAGATGTCAGGTCGATGGAAGATTTCTGCTATTTTACATAAAAGTAGCTCTCCATGTTAGGAATACCTTGTCATTTTGTTGCGTCTTTATTGCGTCATTAGATCAAACAAAATATGACTGTATTTCCTTCAAAACTCTTTCTCATTCATACTGCAAGGAAACCATGGCTTCCTCAACATTTAATGTGGGATTTTACACGGATACACAATTGGAAAATTGACACTAGCACGACACTGCATGGAAAACCTTACAATAGTTATATGATAGTAAAGTAGTCTTTAGATAATTTTCAAGGCTCTGAACGGATGACTTGCAATGTAATTTACGTTAACTTCCCTCATATGTGTGTATAACAGTTGAAATGTAATGTAAATAGTGCGGTTTCCTATGTTCCTGTCATGTTTTTCATGAGTTTTCTATGCAAAGCAAACTGAAAACACAATTAATTTTCCTTTGACTTCTGTGATTTTTCTGTGCAAAGCAAATTGAAAATGCAATTCATTTTCCTTTTAGCATTGATGATTTTTCCATGATGCAAAAAGGTTGGTGAACAGCTCAACCGAGATATTTACCTTTAAGTATTTGTTGGCAAAGGCTTTTTACTAAACGTTCGTTTTATGTTTACCAGCACGTATGTCACCAAGACATAATAATGTAGACACAAGTATAATAATAATTTGAATTTAAGTTAGTAGTTAAGCTATAAATTAAATTGCCATGGGACAAGACACCTCTTAATTTAGTGTTATATAGTTTATTAGCCAACCAGGGACTATAACAATAGCGTCACTTCAAAGTGTATTCACTTTCGAATATTTTAAAGAGATTTTTTTGCAATTTTAAACAAAGTTTCCTAAAATCCTTAATATTTTTTTTGGAAATGCTATTTCAGTTCTAAATTGGCTGAGTGAATTATGAAGGGACATAATTCCTTTAAAAGAGGATGTTTTATTTTTGGTATTTATGAGTGTTTAACAAATAATTTTAAAATCAAAAAAGAACTAAATTTGTGAGTGGTCATTTCATTGGTAAGTGCTCTAACACTAACATTGGCACTAACACTATTATGCTATTACTCTTCCCAATAATACCAGACCTCATGCAAGTATACCCAATAATCCCAAAACTCATACAACTACAAGTTCCTTATGTAGATAAGGGGAGAGGGGGTTGAACAAGAACAAATCTCTAATTAAGTGAGATAGTTGTAGCTCTTTTACATAGGCGAGGGGGTCGAAAAAGCTGAAGATATATGCAATAAATATTATTATGTTTCATTTTGAGAAACTTCCGCACTTTGCACAATCTATTCCTCTGCACCTTCATGGTGTCGTGCTATTGCAAAATCTACCAGTGATTTTCCCACTAACTCACGTACGGCCAAGAAAAATCGATTCCTCCTACATTTTGTATTTCATAACATTGCTAAGAGCTTTGAAGTTTTTATGATGTCATCACAGTTTTTGAACGGGTCAGATATGTGTTGAAATGTTAATTTCAAACTGTAGCGTTATTTTTTCCAGAAAACTGTCATGAGTTCCCCGCACCGCTTTTCATGAAAAGGTGTTTTTTTCTCCGAGGGCAGCAAGCACTCTCACTGGCTGACACGTGCCTGAGCAGGTTTTGTCAAAACAACTTCCCTGACGTGTAAAGTTCGGTAAAAAGGGACCTCCGGGTAATTGCGATAACCGTCCGATTAATGTGGGCCAGATCAACGGTTATGGTAGCTCATGAGAATTTAATGCAATCTATTCTGAAAATTTTGAGGGTACTTCATTGCTGCCTGTCCCTGGATCTTCCGTGCGATATTGCAGACAACCGTAATCTACGGTTAAAACAAAAAAAATCACCATGTTGAATGTAATTAATATAATTCATTATGGTTGTTGAATGTAAGTAAATAATTTAATTTTATTGTTTTAAAATTCACGGGAGTAGTTTCTTTTTACGGGACAAGTAAAAGGTAAGTGTTATGTTTTTTTTGGTTGTTGAATATGTAATGAAAATGAGAGACGCAGCAGCGCATATGTAAGAATTTTTGTTTTTACACACAACAGTTTGTTAATTTTCAAGAAGAGATAGAGTATTTTTTTTTTTTCAGGTAATACATAGTAGTGCAGACACATCAGTGTTTCAACGATGTTTTTTTTTTTAGAGACAAAGTGAAGAACTTAAGGCATCTGAAGCAGGCTTTGGTGTAATCCCTCTGTTGGTGTAATCCCTCTCTTGGAGGAAGAATTTTTTTTTTGTAATAGTAGTCTTGTTAATGAATGCAAAGTTTTTTTGGTGCCTCAAAAACTCTGTCCCCTATGTTAAAAAAACAGAGCATTATTCTCTGTTCATTTTGTTTGGAATTATCAGAAATTGCCATCATGGTATCAAAGCTTGTCTAGGCTCTTTGAAGGTGTCAAAGAAGCTGAAGGAGGGATTTCTTGCTACAGCAGCTTCTCTAGCAGAGTGAAGACTCAGTCAAGAAAGAATCCAAGGTATTTCTCAAGTTAGTTTTTTGTGTTACTACTGAGGACAATTTGTTATTTTAAATACACGGTCGAGTATTTTGAAGCATAGTTAAGAGTACAAGAATGGCTAGAGCCAGCAATAGCATGGGTATCTATAGTACTCAGCTCCCACAATTTAATGGGAAAAACTATGACTATTGGGCAATAACTATGAGAGCTTTGCTTGCTTCCCAAGACTTATGGGAATTTGTTGAGGATGGTTTTGAAGAACCAACAAATGAAAATGAGTTTAATAACTTAACTCAGGCAGAGAAAGATCTGTTGAAGAGCAATAAGAAGAAGGATTCTAAATCTCTCTACTTTTTGTATCAAGCAGTGCATGAGAGTGTGTTTCCAAGGATAGCAAAAAGTAAGAGATCCAAAAAAGCATGGAAAACTCTCAAGATAGACTATCAAGGCATGGACAAAGTGAAGACAACAAAACTACAGTTGCGGAGGAGAGATTTTGAGAGTCTCTGCATGAAGGAGTTAGATAATATTGACTCATTCTTCACACATGTGATTTGAAAATGAGTTTAACAACTTAACTCAGGCAGAGAAAGATCTGTTGAAGAGCAATAAGAAGAAGGATTCTAAATCCCTCTACTTTTTGTATCAAGCAGTGCATGAGAGTGTGTTTCCAAGGATAGCAAAAAGTAAGAGATCCAAAAAAGCATGGAAAACTCTCAAGATAGCCTATCAAGGCATGGACAAAGTGAAGACAACAAAACTACAGTTGCGGAGGAGAGATTTTGAGAGTCTCTGCATGAAGGAGTTAGATAATATTGACTCATTCTTCACACATGTGATTGGTCTGGTCACACAGATAAGGTCTCATGGAGAGATTCTTGAAGAGAGGAGGATTGTGGAGAAACTATTGAAGATCCTACCCTCAAGGTTCGATGTGATTGTCACCACCATAGAAGAGACAAAGGATCTCACAATCTTCTCAATTCATGAACTACATGCATTACTGATAACACATGAGAAAATATTGAATAGAAATGAAAACTCATCTCTAGAACATGCCTTTAAGACCCAGATGTTCTTTGGAAGAGGAAGAGGCAGAAGCCAAAACAGAGGTGGAAGAAACAGTCCAGCAAATTCTCAAGGAAGAGACAACAATCCAAATCAGAACTAAGGCCAAAGCAACAGCCAACAAAGTGGACAACATCATGATTAAGGAAAAAGGTATGATAAATCCAATGTCCAATGTCACTATTTTAAAAAATATGGGCATTATGCAAATGAATGTATGAAGAAGCAGCATGATATGAACAATATAACTAGTGCAAATTTCACTAGAAAAAATATCAGCCAAAATAATTTGTTTTTAGCTTGTAATATGGCTGAAGAAAAGAGTGAAGATGTATGGTTTCTAGACTCCGGTTGCAGTAACCATATGAGAGGAAACATAGCCCTGTTTTCTATGTTATATCAGAGTGTGAAGTCACAAGTCACACTAGGGATTGATAATAAAGTTTCTGTTATGGGAAAAGGAGAAGTAAACGTCTTAACAAAGAAAGGTGAAAAGAAAACCATATCAGATGTTTATGTTCCTGGAATGAAATGTAACCTCTTAAGTATTGGACAACTTATTCAAAAGGGGTACAACGTTTTCTTTGTGGATGATGTATGTACTATCATGGATAAAACACCTAGAAAACAATGTATTGGTGAAGTAAAGATGACAAGGAACATGATGTTCCCTCTCAGAATTAAAGAAGATTTAAAAAATGGAGAATAAATAGGAGCAGTGACACAAGAGGCTTTTCATAAAGAACCAAAAGATGAAAATTGGTTGTGGCACTTGAGATTTGGACATCTAAACTTTGGAGGTCTTACCTTGTTTAAAAGAAAAGGAATGGTAAGAGGATTACCATTGATAGAGAAACCAGACAGCCTTTGTGAAGGTTGTATCTTGGGGAAACAACACAGAGAAAGTTTTCCATCTCGGAAAAGAATAAGGGAAAAAGCACCCTTAGAGATTGTCCACTCAGATTTATGTAGACCGATGCAAACTCCATCACTTGCAGGCAGCTACTATATACTAACATTTATTGATGATTTTACTAGAAAAACTTCGGTTTATTGCCTAAAGAACAAAAGTGAAGTGTTCAAAAGATTTTGCAATTCCAAATTACTTGTAGAAAACCAAAGTGGGCTGCATATCAAAGTTCTAACTGATAGAGGAGGTGAGTATATCTCCAAAGAATTTCTACATTTTTGTAGAGAAAATGGAATTCATAAGCAGTTTACCACTAGGTACACTTCGCAGCAAAATGGAGTTGCCGAAAGGAAGAATAGGACAATCATGGATATGGCAAGGAGTATGTTAAAGGCAAATCATTTTCCAAATGATTATTGGGTTGAAGATGTACACTTTGCATCGTACATTTTAAATAGATTCCCTACAAAAGCAGTCATGAACAGAGTGCCAGAAGAAGCATGGAGTGGGACAAAGCAAGGAGTCACCCACATGAATGTTTTTGGATGGCTTATGCACACATTCCAAATCAACTAAGGAAGAAGTTGGATAGGAAAGGGGAGAAATGTATTTTCATTGGATACAGTGAGGAATCCAAAGCTCATAGGTTGTATAACCCATCTACCAAGAAGCTTATTGTGAGTAGAGATGTTTAGTTCATTGAGGAGGAAGCTTGGGATGGAAGCATAGAGAAAACAGTGAATGTTAAAAACTCTTTGTCACATGATGAAGATGATGAGGAGATGGATGAAATACATCCCCAAACAGCACCACCAACACAAGGGCAGCAAGAGACACCCTTGAGGAGAAATGAAAGTGATTCTCCAAGCACACCACAAGGAGGAAATTCAAGTGCTTCTTCAAGCACTTGTACACCAAATGAAAAAGGTAAGAAGTTCAGAAATTTAAGTGACATTTATGAACAAGAGGCAAAAAATGAAGGTATGAACTCTTTATTTGGTTTATATTGTCATGTTGATGACCCTATTCATTTCGAAGAAGAAATTAGGGATAGGAAATGGATAGAAGCTATAGATGAGGAGATCAATGCCATAGAAAAAAACAAGACATGGGATTCAGCTGAACTACCAAAAGGAAAAGAGGTCAATGGAGTTAAATGGGTCTACAAGACCAAGAGTAATGCTGAAGGAAAAATAAAAAGATACAAGGCAAGACTGGTTGTCAAAGGATATAAGCAGCAGTATGGGAGAGACTATGAGGAAACTTTTGCACCGCGTGGTAGAATGGAAACCGTGAGAGCAGTGTTGTCCATATCAGCACAAAACAAGTGGAAAGTTTACCAAATGGATGTGAAATCATCATTCCTAAATGGAGTGTTAATGGAAGAGTTTTACATTGAACAACCTCTAGGCTATGAAAAGAAAGGCCAAGAGCACAAAGTGTGTAGATTGAAGAAAGCTCTTTATGGGCTGAAGCAAGCACCAAGAGCGTGGTATAGTAAGATAGATTCCTATCTACTGGAAAATGGATTTGGAAAGTGTGAGGGAGAACCCACCCTCTACATCAAAGAAAAGGATGGTAAAATACTAATTGTTGTGTTATATGTTGATGATGTTATTTTCACAGGTAATGTTGATTACCTTATTGAAAATTTCAAGACAGTTATGAAAGAAGAATTTGAAATGACTGACATGAGGAATAGAAGTAGAACAAAATGGAAATGGGATTTTTATCTCACAAGCAAAATCTGTTAGTGAAGTGTTGGAAAGATTTAATATGCAGGAGAGCAAACCAGCAATCACTCCCATAGTGATGGGATTAAAACTCAACAAAGAGGACAACAACAAAGATTTTGATCCTAGTTTGTACAAGAGCATAGTTGGCAGCCTCATGTATTTAACTGCAACTAGGCCGGATATAATGTATGATGTTAGTTTCATTTCCAGATTCATGGAGAGGCCAAAAGAAGCACATTGGTAGGCAGCAAAAAGGATTATGAGGTATGTTAAAGGTACTAAGAGGTTTGACATTTTATATACTGCTTCAGAATGTTCAAATTTAATTGGATACACTGATAGTGATTGGGTTGGAAGTGTAGAGGATCGGAAAATCACATCCAATTATGTTTTCACATGGGTTCAGGAGCCATTTCATGGGCTTCTAAAAAACAGCCTATTGTAGTGTTTTCTACAACAGAGGCAGAATATGTGGCAGCTACAGTAGTAGCGTGTCAAGCAATTTGGATGAGAAGGATGTTAAGGAGTTTATGCCAAGAGCAAGCAAAAGGAACTGTGATTTTTTGTGACAATAGCTCAGCTATTGCATTATCCAAGAATGTTGTGCTTCATAAGAGAACGAAAAACATTTACACAAAGTTTCATTACATCAGGGAATTGGTAAACAATGGAGAAATTGTTTTAGTACACTGCAGAACTCAGGAGCAGGTTGCTGACATTCTGACCAAACCATTGCAGCAGAAAAGTTTTGAGTTTTTGAGGAAATGTCTGGGTATGACTGATAACCCAGCAGTTGTAATTAAAGGGGAGTGTTGAAATGTTAATTTCAAACTGCAGCGTTATTTTTTCCAGAAAACCATCATGAGTTCCCCACAACACTTTTCATGAAAAGGTGGCTTTTTCTCCAAGGGCAGCGAGCACTCTCACCTGTTGACATGTGACTGAGTAGTTTTTGTCAAAAAATCTTCCCCGGCATGTAAATTTCGGTAAAAATGACCTTCGGGTAATTGCGATAATTGTCCAATTAATGTGGGCCAGATCAACGGTTATGGTAGCTCATGAGAATTTAATGCAATCTATTATGAAAATTTTGAGGGTACCTCATTACTGCCTGTCCCTAGATCTTCCATGCGATATTGTAGACAATCGTACTCTATGGTTAAAACAAAAAGAATCGCCATGTTGATGTAGGAATTTACAGGGTAAGTTCCTCAGAAAGAACACCAAAAGGACACCGCTCACAACCAGATCACAGATCAATACACCAATATTTTTGACGTGGTTAAAACCCTCAAAGAGGGAAACAGTCCACGGCCTGCGCCAACGTGGCTACTACAGGCAATTTATTAATCAAAGAATGAAAATTTACATAAGCTTCTCTCATGCACGGATTACCCGAACAATGACCCTCCATGCGCTTTAAATAGAACTCATGGACCAATCGGGTGTCAAGCCACGGATCAAGTGTCGGTAATACAGAGGAGAGAGTGAACCGTCGGATCACTACATATCGTGACCGTCGGATTGTAAGTTACAAAATGTACAACGGTAAAGAAACACACTTTACCTAACTCTATACCTAACTCTACACTAGACCAAGTTGAACTTAACTATATCCTATGTGTCGGAATATCCTAACATCCCTCCTTAAGAACAACTTGGGATAGGATTGAAGGATTTACAAATATGACACAATAGGAGAAGGAAGGAGGCACTAGAGCCTATCCCCCCTTAGTGACAACTTCCTGAACTCCAAGCATATATCGAAGTTTAGTGAACTTCGCCTCTGTGAGAGCCTTTGTGAAGATGTCTGCAACCTGATCATCTGTTGAACAATATTGCACTTCAAGAACATGGTCATGAATGAGCTTTCTGATGAAGTGCATGCGTAGTTCAATGTGTTTGCTGCGCTGATGCTGGACTGGATCTTTGCATAGCTGAATGGCACTTTGATTATCACACCAAAGTGTGGTTGGATGCTGCTGCTCAAAGCCAAACTCTGATAGGATCTGACGAAGCCACAAGGCTTCCTTACTAGCTTCCACGGCACCACGATACTCTGCTTCTGCTGACGAAAGAGAAATGGCAGCATTTTTCTTACAAGCCCATGTAATAGGTCCTGAACCAAGAGTGAAGACATAACCGGCAGTAGACTTCCGATCATCAGGGTCACCAGCCCAATCAGAATCAGTGAAACCAGCTAATAGAGGAGCTGCTTTGGCACTGTAATGAATCCCAAACTATACTGTACCTCGAACATAACGAAGTATTCTTTTAGCTGCTTTCCAATGACTTTCACGGGGGTTTTGCATAAAACGAGCAACAAGGCCAACAGCAAAGGAAAGGTCAGGACGAGTATGGGTTAAATACAAGAGTTTTCCTACAAGTTGACGGTATAAGGTAGCATCAACTTCAGTAGAAGTACAAGAGACTGAAAGTTTGACTCCAGACTGAAAGGGAGAAGGGGCTGGCTTACAGTCTTCCATGTGAAAATGATGAAGAATATCACAAGCATACTTGGACTGGGAAAGGAAAATACCCTCCTTGGATTGCAAGACTTGAAGACCGAGAAAATAGTGTAAGTGTCCTAAGTCTGTCATTTCAAATTTCTTTTTAAGGCTGGACTTCACATGGTTTATAAGGTTGGGATCACTACCAGTAAGAATAAGATCATCAACATAAAGAACAAGGATGATAAGAGACTTGCCCACTTTCTTGGTGTAGACAGTATTGTCAGAATAACACCTAGAAAAGCCAGATTCTAAAAGAAAGCTATCCATTTTGGCATACCAAGCCCGAGGAGCTTGCTTGAGACCATAAAGGGATTTCTTAAGTCGAAAAACAAGGTTCGAGTCTGTTTGTATGAAGCCAATGGGTTGTTCCATATAGATTTCTTCCTGCAAGTCCCCATGCAAGAAGGCAGATTTAACATCCATCTGATGGACTTCCTATTTTAAAGAGGCAGCAAGGGAAAGAACAAGGTGGATAGAGTTCATTTTGGAAATAGGAGAGAAGGTTTCAGTGTAGTCAATGCCTTCAACCTGTGAAAAGCCCTTAGCAACAAGACGAGCTTTATGTTTATCAACGTTTCCATCTGGTCCATACTTGGTTCTGTAAACCCATTTACATCTAACAAGTTTGCGTCCCTTTGGTAGAGGAACAAGATCCCATGTATCATTTGCCAACAATGAATGATATTCTTCATTCATAGCTACTTCCCAATGTGGATGGCCTGAAGCTTCTGCAAAAGTGTCAGGATCATGATTTACTGGAGCTTGATCCAGTAAAGAAGAGGCTCTTTCAAACTGAGAACGTGTACGTCGCTGATCGGTAGGATCACCGGCAAGATCACCTGCTGCATCCCGAGTAGCACGGACCCATCTTGGAAGTTGAGGATCCTGAGAAGGTGGGGGAGGATTATCGTCCTCACTTTCATCATCTGAAGAAGAAATGTTTTCAAAAGTAGAAGAGATAGGAAGAGGTGGCACATCCGCCGGACTAGGCTCGTAGGCCGATTTATTTTCATCAAATTTTACATCTCTTCTAATGATAACATTTTTGGACTTAAATGGAATAAGTCTTTAACCTTTTACATCTTCAGAATATCCAACAAAAGTACATTTCTCACTCTTAGGTTCTAAAGCTTTATGCTTTTCATCTGGAATATGGGCCCATGCTTCACTTCCAAAAACACGAAAGTGACTTACATCTGGTTTAATGGAACTCCAAGCTTCTTCTGGAGTGATATTCTCTAGAACCTTAGTAGGAGTGCGATTGATTATATAATTTGCACAATTAATTGCTTCGGCCCAAAAACTAAGACTGAGTCCTTTAGATTGCAGCATACAATTAGCCATTTCCTTTAAGGTGCGATTTTTTCTTTCAGCTACACCATTTTGTTGTGGAGTGTATGGAACAGTATGTTGCATTTGAATTCCATTTTCGGTGCAAAAGTTGATGAATGTGTTTTTAACATATTCTCCACCATTATCAGTTCTTAGCTTAAGAATTTGATGTCCAGATTGTTTTTCAACAAAGGCTTTGAAGGCCAAAAAAGTGTTAAATACTTCGCTCTTGAGTTTTAAGAAGTATACCCAAGTGCGTCTGGAGAAATCATCAATGAAAGTTAAGAAATACTTGCAGCCAGAGAATGAAGCAACAGGAAGTGGACCACATAAATCACTCTGCACAAGCTGTAAAGGGGCTGAGGCGTGCCAAGAGGCACATTTGTCAAAACTGTCCCGATGATGTTTTCCGAGTACACATCCGGAACAAACACCATCTCTGCAAGATACCATAGGAAGACCTGTCACCATATTTTCTTTAGATAGATGCTGAAGGGAGCGATAGTTTAAGTGACAAAATCGTTCATGCCAAAGTTTGCTCACTTCATCATTATGAGCAACAAATACTGAGGGAAGATTTGATGACCCAAAGTTGTGAAACTTATACAACCTTGTGGAATCATCAGCAATACCAGTAGCTAGAATCTATTTAGGATCTCTTAGATCCTTGATTACAACATCATGAGGTGAAAATTCAACAATTTTACCTTCACCTGAATGAGTTATCTAATATACAGATAGAAGGTTGCAGGATAAGGTTGGAACACATAATACATCATTAAACTGACCATTGTCTAGATGAACAGTTCCAGTCCCGACAACATTAAGAGATCTATCATCACCAACATATATATTTTTGGTGTTACAATCATTTAAAGAAGAAAACATGGCTTGGTTTTTGGCCATGTGATAAGAGGCTCCAGAATCAATGAGCCACTCATGAGAAGGAGAGGAAGAAGATACATTTAATGCATAACCAGACTGAGATGATTGACAACGACATGCAAAAAGTGCCATTCCGGAAGTTGAAGTTGAAGTATGCTCCACATGGATGTTATGTTTCTTCATTGCGGCTTCCAAGGCTTCCATCTTCTTAAAGAATTTAGATTCTAAGTGGCCATCTCGATTATAAAAGTTACAATGTCTATCAGTCTTCTTCCATTTGTTTTTATTGGTCTTATCATTTTGCTGAAATGATCTTTCATTTTGAGGCTGAGTTTGTTTAGGACCATTCTTTTGAGGATATGACTTCTTAGGATTCTTTGAATTTGGTTGCTGCTGGGTGGCTAACGCTTTCGTGGAAGAGTTTCCAAGATTAAGAAGACCAAGGCGTAAGAGTTTTTCTTGTTCTCTTATTAAAGAATCACAAAAAGAGTCAAAGGAAGGGGCCTTGTAGTCTTTTCATTGACAAATGAAAGCTTCCCTTGTAGAATGGAAGGTGGAAACAAATACAGAGTAGGCTGGTCCCAACTTAGTAAGGATGGAATAAATAAGGTTACTATCTTCTTTCTTAACCTTAACACCTTCCAAAAGATATCTAAGGGTCTTGAATTTGGACAAGAAATCTTCAATGCAAGAAAAATTATTATGATCCAATGTAAGCAACTCATTTTCAAGTTGATGGGCTCTAATTTCATTTTTAATCCCAAAAACTTTAGTGAGTTTTTCCAATGCTTCATGAGGAGTCTCAAGTTCTGCAATATGGAATCTAAGATCAGGAGAAATAGACATCCCTATCAAACCACGTGCTTGATCTTGTCTATTTTCCCATTTTGCAGCCTTGTCTTCATCTTTTGGTTTCTTCTCTTGGTCTGTGGCTATTCTGTAGAGACCTTTACTTCTAAGTAAATCTTCCATGTAGGCTATCCATTGGAAGTAGTTAGTGCTGTCAAGAATGGCTTGGCATGGACTTCCATTTTTTTTAAAAACACTGAAGCTGAAGATGCTGAAAGTAAGTGTTCCAATGGATAGATCTCGAAAAATTAGGCTGTTTTAAAAAAAACGGCTCTGAAAAAGGCTTCCGGATGAAGAAGTTATGGCTTTTTGAAAAAAAATTGTTGAAGTTGCCAGCAAAGTGCGCGAATGTGCGAGAATAAAAAAATCCACCCCCACAAAATGGAGACTTGAACCCAAAACCTCTACTCTCTTAAAATAGCTTTGAACCAATTGATCTATACAAAAAATTTGAGAGAGAGAGAGAGAGAGAGAGAGGGGGGGGGGGGGCTTGGTTTGCGTGCTTGCCTTGAGAAAGCTCTTTTTCCCTACAAAACACAAAACACAAAACCCAACACGAATATGCAAAGAAAAACGAACCTTGCGGCTCGAAGTTAGCTTTAGCCAAAAAACTAGATATTTTTTAAAAGAAATCTCAAAGTTAGCTTTAGCCGAAAAACTAAATATTTTTCTCAATGTTTCTGATTTTCCGAGATCACACTAAGGTGCAGGGAAAAGAGCATACGCATGAGAAAAATCATTTCTTTCTGTTTCTGATTTGCCCAGATCGCACAGAGTCGCAGGGCAAAGAACATACACAGAGATGAAAGGTATAGATCCGGTTAAAAAAAAAAAGGCTAAATAAACCGAAACCGAAATAAGCAGAGAGAAAATAACAGTAAACTGCAAAAACACTGTATACCTCCCGATCTGAAAAATGACGCAGCTAGGGCTACCGGAAACCTTTTCGCGTGAAACGAAAGGGGTTCCTCAGTGGAACAGATGCTCCGAACGCAACAGAGTAGTCCTCTCGGCCCGAAAGCAGTCAGAAACAACATATCTAGGAAACGACAGCCGCATGCAGTTCTACCGGCTTCAGATTTGGATCACCAACGGACGCGGCCCTCAAATAGCTCTGATACCATGTAGGAATTTACAGGGTAAGTTCCTCAGAAAGAACACCAAAAGGACACCGCTCACAACCAGATCACAGATCAATACACCAGTATTTTTGACGTGGTTAAAACCCTCAAAGAGGGAAACAGTCCACGGCCTGCGCCAACGTGGCTACTACAGGAAATTTATTAATCAAAGAATGAAAATTTACATAAGCTTCTCTCATGCACGGATTACTCGAACAATGACCCTCCATGCGCTTTAAATAGAACTCATGGACCAATCGGGTGTCAAGCCACGGATCAAGAGTCGGTAATACCGAGGAGAGAGTGAACCGTCGAATCACTACATATCATGACCGTCGGATTGTAAGTTACAAAATGTACAACGGTAAAGAAGCACACTTTACCTAACTCTATACCTAACTCTACACTAGACCAAGTTGAACTTAACTATATCCTATGTGTCGGAATATCCTAACAGTTGAATGTAATTAATATAATTCATTATGGTCGTTGAATGTAGGTAAACAATTTTATTTTATTTTTTTAAAATTCACAGGAGTAGTTCCTTTTTACGGTACAAGTAAAAGGTAAGTGTTATGTTTTTTTTGGTTGTTGAATATGTAACGCAAATGAGAGATGCAACAACATGTATGTAAGGAATTTTTTTTTTACACACAACAGTTTGTTAATTTTCAAGAAGAGACAGAGTATTTTTTTTGGGTAATACACAACAGTGTTTCATCAGTGTTTTTTTTTGGAGAGACAGAGTGAAGAACTTAAGGCATTTGAAGCAGGCTTTGGTGTAATCCCTCTGTTGGAGGAAGAATTTTTTTTTTTGTAACAGCAGTCTTGTAAATGAATGCAAAGTTTTTTTGGTGCCTCAAAAACTCTGTCCCCTATGTTAAAAAAACATAGCATTATTCTTTGTTCATTTTGTTTTGAATTATCAGACATTCCCATCAATATGAGCTTATTTGACTATAGATTCAGGCAGCCATTCAGAGAAGAGAAAACTCAATATTTATTTTTTCTCTATAAGGTCCATTAAATATCTGGAGCCTATGATCAAAATACAATTGATCATATAAGTAAAAAGTCAACGCAGAAAAAGTAAGTTTCAAACATCCAAACACCAAACGCTGAAGGTGTATTAAAAACCAAAAATCTAGATAGAAAGAGTAGACACAATTCAACTGAGAGTCTATAATATAATATGCCTTCCAATAGTCGATTTTTATCCATTCGTCATTTTTCTATTCATTTCCACCCATAAATATTCTTCATTCCTTGCAGACATCTAAAATCGATGCAATCCATCCCATTCTATCACCACTGTGTGAAGGTGCGGAGTTACTCAACACCTCTGCAAAAGGAAATATTTCCCACACGTCCTCAAACATTCAATTAATAGCTTACATAGAAGATATAAGCACTAAGTATGCACTAACATCCAAGAAACTCAACACTTGCACAAGCAAAGAAGGCAATGAAACCCACAAGTTACCATCATAGGATACTATTCTACCCTGAAAATTGACTTTCTGAGAATGTTTAATTATACATTGTAATATCTCCAACCAATTGACTGATTGTACCAAATAATATTAATAATAATACCAATGAATGAATAAATAAATAAGTTTCATTATGATGGTTAGTGTTTTAGGCCACAAGTAATTGCCCACAGTTTCTTCTAAGCAACCCAGCTATAAAAACAAGTAGGAGGATCAAGAGCAAGGGATAGAATTCGGTTTTGTTTTCTCTATCTATATTTGAGATCTCAAGCGAGTTTTCAAGTGAGGATTTTCAGGTGAGATCCTCAGCTTTTGTTCGATGCGATTCAATCTCACCCTAGTCGGAAATCCAACATAGGGGGTAAGGTTGGGCTACTTTTTATTTTAATTTTAATTCGAAAGGGTTTAGTGTATATCTTATTTTCTGAATTGAGAGGATGGGCTTGAAACTTTCTTTGTAGATATCTTAACAGTTTGTAGCCATAATATTTGATCATGTTGGAGAATCCAATCCCAACCACCTGTTAGGTGTCAAAGCATTCCCTCCAAATGTCCCAATTTAGCTTTAATTAAGCCCAGTTTAGTCGAGTTTAACTCGACTCATTTATTACTAACTTTTTCCAATGTAATCTTATTTAAGTGATGTTGGGTTGTGTTATATTCTTTCCACGACTAACCCATGTAGTGAACTGGGGAGTTAAAGGGGGGGCAGAGCCCCCCCTTCGGTGCACTGATTGCGCAGCGGGGGGGTCACAAGGGGTGCGGCAGGCCCCCCTGTCGGGGGGGTTTGAGGGGGGCAGGTATCCCACCTCTACGGGGTCTAGGGCAGTGCCCCAGGAAATTTTTTTTTTGGATCCTATATTAGGTTGGGCGAACCTACCTATGGTTTTCGGTCCATGGTTTTGGATGTGACGGTTTTCAGTCCATGGTATTGGATGCTTCGGCATGTATAAATATGTATTGTAACATTGAAAGGAATATAATGAAAGTTCAAGGTAGTAGTCCCGATTTTGGGATCCAGGGGAAAATCTCTATGTATATGTGTTTTATGTGTTATGCTCTCCCATTGTTTATTTTTCCGTGATTCAAAATTCGTATGCAGGTAATTTATGTACGGGGTTAAAAACTACATTTGGTATTAGAGTTGTTTTGGCTTCAAGAGGACGCCTTTGTTGCTGAGGGGTTTCGCTCGGGCCTGTGGTAGACCCTGTTCAGTGGGAGATCTGTGAGATCGATTCTGGTGGTGAAAGAATATGGCGAGCAGCGGAAAGTTAGAGATCGAGAAGTTCAATGGTCAGAGTTTTGAGTTGTGGAAACTCAAGATGGATAATCTGTTGGTGGATAAAGATCAGTGGATCGCAGTAGATACATTTACTAAACCAACCGGAGTGACCGATGAAGAATGGAAGAAGTTGGATCAGAAGGCAAAGAGCACAATACGATTGTGTGTCTCAGATTCAGTATTGTTGAATGTATCAGGGGAAGCTACGGCGAAGGATTTGTGGGAAGAGTTAGGGACTTTGTACCAATCTAAGTCTTTGGTGAATAAACTGTTTCTGCGGAAAAAGTTGTATAACCTGAGGATGAAAGATGGAGACTCAGTGACAGAGCATCTGAACGCATTTAATGCTGTGGTAAGTCAGTTAGCGTCTGTTGATATTAAAATTTCAGATGAAGATAATTGCATCAATTTGTTGTGTTCTCTACCAGATTCATGGGATAGTCTGGTTATTGCAATAGGTAGCAATGCAACTGCTTTGTAGTTTGATGAAATAGTCTCAGCCTTGCTGACAGAGGAGATGAGACGGAAAAATATGGAGAGCTAGAATGGTGATGCTTTGTCTGTACGACGACGGTCCCAGAATAGAAACAAAAATAAGTCATCGAGTGGGAGATCTAAATCTAGATGGAGATCTAAATCTCAAGGAAAACTTGTAAAGGTGGTGTGCTCGAAATGCGGAAAGGAAGGGCACTTCAAAAGGGACTGTAAATTTAAAGCTCCTGATAAAGGAAAGGGATCTGATGATGCTCCTTCTGCAAAGGCGAAAACCACCTCGGATGAAGGTGGGGATGTGAACTTGGCTTCTTCAAGTACACATGTAGATCATGAGGCATGGTTGATTGACTCAGGTGCATCCTTTCACTTCACTCCCCATAGAGAGTGGGTATGCAAGTATGAGAAATAAGATGGTGGTGATGTCTTCTTAGGAGATGATAGGAAGGCTAGAATCATTGGTCGCGGAAAAGTAAAGTTGAAGTTGCAAGGTGGAAGGGTTAGAACACTTCCGGGTGTTCTGCATATTCCTTCATTGGCCAGAAATCTGATTTCTATAAGCAAGTTGGATGATGTAGGTGTAAAAATAGTGTTTGAGAAGGATACCTGCAAGATGGTTCAGGGAGCACTAGTATTGATGTGGGGAGTTCGGACTGGAACTCCGTACAAGCTGCAAGGTAGCACTGTTGTTGATGGGTGCAACAATTCTGTGGTTCCAAAAAGTGGAGCTGAAAATCTAGTGGTCTCTGGAGAGAAGACCATGCTGTGGCATCAAAGGCTTGGACATATTGGAGAGAAGGGCCTTCGAATACTTCGTGGTAAAGGTATGGCAGAAGGTATGAGTAATAGCTCTCTGGATTTTGATTTATGTGAAAATTGTGTATATGGGAAGTAGAATCGGGTGAGTTTCCCCTCTGGTGCTAAGAGGGCGAAACGGATATTAGAGCTTGTGCACAGTGATGTGTTTGGACCTGTGAAAGTTCCATCACTGGGTAAGTCTGTGTACTATGTATCATTTATAGATGGCTTCTCAAGGAATACATGGATTTATTTCCTTAAGAAGAAATCTGAAGTCTTTGACAGGTTTAAAAATATTTAAGGCTCTGGTGGAAAATCAGACAAAGAAGAAGATAAAGGTGCTGACAACAGATAATGGTGGAGAGTTTTGTAGCAAGGAATTTGAAGAATTCTCTAAGAAGTGTGGTATAGCACGACAGAGGACTACTCCATATACACCTCAACAAAATGGAGTCATAGAAAGAATCAACAAGACGTTGATGGAAAGGGCAAGAAGCATGCTCAGTGGTGCCGGGTTAGGACAGGAATTATGGGCAGAGTTGGTGGATACTGCATGTTACTTGGTCAACAGGTCACCTTCATCAGCGTTGGAGGATAAGACTCCACAATAAGTATGGACTGGTAAGAAACTCTCTCTTTCACATCAGAGGGTATTTGGATGTGATGCATATGTACATGTTCCAAAGGATAAACGAACGAAGTTGGATAGTAAATTTGAAAAGTGCATCTTTATTGGGTATAAGGATGGTTTAAAGGGTTATAAGCTTTGGAACCGAATAACAAGGAAGGTTGTGTACAGTCGAGATGTGGTGTTCAGAGAGGTGAAATATGTTATTAGACATGAAGTCCAACCAAAGGAACATGAGAAGATAGAGTTTGAGCTAAAGGAGGAAGAATCAGACTCTGTAGCAGAGGAGGAATCAGAAGATGAAGAGCCACAAACTCCAGCTGTGAGAAGATCAGTTCGAGAAAGAAGGCAACCTGAAAGGTATAGTCCTTCTTCTTTCTATTCAAATTTTGGTTTGTCTATTACTGATGATGATCCCAGAACTGTGAAGGAGGCAGTAGATTCAGAGAATGGAAAACTCTGGAAAGAGGCCATGGTTGATGAAATGACATCTTTGCACAAAAATGAGGCTTGGGATCTGCTGGAGTTGCTGACTGGAAGGAAACCCATTGGGAGCAAATGGGTGTTCAAAAAGAAGACAAATGCAGAAGGGAAGGTGGAGAAATACAAAGCTCGATTGGTAGCAAAAGGATATTCCCAAGTGCCGGGAATTTATTTTGGTGATATTTTTTCTCCGGTTGCCAAGGTAACTTCTATTAGATTACTTTTATCTGTTGCTGTTGCTTTTGATTCTGAGGTAGAATAGATGGATGTGAAGACAACATTTCTTCATGGGGATTTGGAAGAGGAAATCTGCATGAAGCAACCTGAAGGCTTTGCAGTGAAGGGTAAGAAAGAACTGGTATGCAAGTTAAAGAAGTCTCTGTATGGGTGAAAACAGTCATCAAGGATGTGGTATTAGAAATTTGATACATTTATACGGGGACTTGGCTTCACCAGAAGCAAAGCAGATCACTGTGTGTATTTTAAATTGATTGGTGACTGTGTTATTTATCTGGTCTTGTATGTGGATGATATGTTGCTGGTTGGAAATGACAAAGAAATTATCCAAGATTTGAAGACCCAATTGTCCTCCAAATTCGACATGAAAGATTTTTGTGCTGCAAACTATATTTTGGGCATGGAAATTAAAAGAGATCGGGCAAAGAGGAAGCTTTGGTTAAACTAGAGGAAGTATGTCGAGGCAATACTGCAGAGGTTTAATATGCAGGATAGTAAACCGGTGAAGGTTCCTATTCCTGTAGGTGTGAAGTTATCTGCTGAACAGTGTCCCGAGACACAAGAAGAGGAAGAGGACATGTCTCGTGTTCCATATGCAAGTGCATTCGGTAGCTTGATGTATGCAATGGTTTGTACTAGAGCAGACATTGCACATGCAGTGGGAGTATTGAGCAGGTTTATGTCAAAACAAGGGAAGCAGCACTGGACAGCAGTGAAGCGGGTTTTCAGGTATTTGCGTGGCACTAGTGATTATGGTTTGTGCTACCAAGGAAGACCAGGATTAGATAGAGTGTTGGATATTCGTGGCCTTGTTGATGCAGACTGGGCTGGAGATCTGGATCAGAGAAGATCTACAAGTGGGTATGTGTTTAACCTATTTAGAGGTGTAGTCAGTTGGATGAGTAAGAAACAATCTGTAGTGGCACTATCAACTACAAAGGCAGAATACATGGCAGCCACTCATGTAAGCAAGGAAGCAGTTTGGTTGCAGAGATTGTGTTCAAGTATGGGGTTAGTATAGGGAGCTATAAGAATAGAATGTGATAGCCAAAGTGAAATTTTCTTGGCAAAGAACCCTGCTTATCATTCAAAGACAAAGCACATTGATGTTTAGTATCACTTTGTGAGGGATATGATAGAAGACAAAAAGGTGTTGTTGGTAAAGGTGGACACTCTGAAGAACACTGCAGATGCATTGACAAAATCTGTGAGCTCTGAGAAGTTCTCTTGGTGTAGAGAAACAATGGGCATTTTAGGGCTGGAAAAATGACTAAGTTCTCCTGTGGCCCCCTGTGGAAAGAAACCAACAAGTGGGAGATTGTTGGGTTGTGTTATATTCTTTCGACGACTAACCCACGTAGTGAACCAGGGGGTTAGAGGGGGGGTAGATCCCCCGCTTCGTCACACCGATTGCGCAACGAGGGGGTCACATGGCAGGTTTTAGGGGGGCGGGTAGCCCCCCTCTACGGGGTCCGGGGCAGTGCCCCAGGAAAACTTTTTTTTGGACCCTATATTAGGTTGGGCGAACCTACCTATGGTTTTTTGTCCATGGTTTTGGATGCGATGGTTTTCGGTCCATGGTATTGGATGCTTCGGCATGTATAAATATGTATTGTAACATTGAAAGGAATATAATGAAAAATCAAGCTCGTAGTCTCGGTTTTGGAATCCAGGGGAAAATCTCTTTGTATATGTGTTTTATGTGTTATGCTCTCGCATTGTTTATTTTTCTGTGATTTAGAATTCGTATGCAGGTAATTTTTGTACGGGGTTAAAATCTACAAGTGATTTGTAATACTCAGAAGTAAAAGTCCTCTGATCTACTTTTTGGTCTCCTGAATTTTTGTCATGGTATAGCAGCTTAGCCTATGGAAGACAAATCCTGAAGAGCAACAAAGAGAGACGAGTTTGCATAAGACTCCCTTAAAGCATATCAACATGAGCGAAGAGAGTGTAATGCTCATTGAGAGCAACATTTCATACGTGTGTATTCACAAGAAAAGAGAATAGATTCTCTACAGAAATTGTAGCAAAGTGAGCAGTTATGAGATGAAGTTTACTGCGAAGTTTTCCTTGAGGAATTTTTTTTTTTTGGAGATTAACTTTGTCTAGGAGTCCAACCAAAGCGTACTAACACTATGCAGCTAGAGGAGAAAGCGTTAGTTACCTTTCCTTACATTGTTTCCGGATTAACACTCCATAGTGTTGATGGACAATGCATTAGAGCACTAACGCTAGCCACATTAATATGCCCACAACATGAGCAAAATCAACGAGCACAGAGTGTTAATATAGCAAAGTTTGGTAATGTCATTACTTTGTAAAAGACATCAGAAACAAAGTACGTGAAGTCCACGAAGACCAAAGTATGTGAAGCCCGTTGGTGCATGAAGCACGAAAAGTAAATTAGGACAACGTGGAAGGTTTAACGGTTTGAAAGGTCTAAGGAATTTTTGAATGAGAAGTGCGTACTTTTATTTTGAAAAGATTTGAATGAAAACGTATATTAAAAGTTTTTCAAGGCATATGTGAATTAGCTTCGTGAGCATTATTAAAAAAAAAAGAGAGAGAGAGAAGAGGGGTTACTATACCATTATTTCAAAATTGCTCAGGTATGATTTGAAGGGAGGGCTTCGTTCATAGTTTTTTTAAAGAGGGTTTAGTTCATAATCCCTCTAAAAAACAAAAATCATAAATATTAAAATAAGGAAATAAATATTTAAATTGGTTGTAATAGAGTTTTCTAAAGAAGGTTCACTGTAGAGGCAAAGTTGCATAGTCGTTATGTTTGAAGTTTGATTTTGTTTTGAGCCGCATCCCGTTAGTGCTCAGATGGAAAAGGTCAAAAGGTTGAGAAAGTTTAAGCGACAACAAGAGATGTTTGACATATTTTTAAATCTTGAAGTGAAGAGGAAAAACGATGCCTTTGCATTGACATGCATAAAAGTATTTGTCGATCACAACATTCTTCCCCTGATTTCAGAAGCCAAGAAAACCAAGGAGGCTTGGGATAATCTTGATATATGTTTTGGTGCAAGGGGGAGAATTGAAGTTGAAGATGAAGGTGGATCTATAGCTGCAAATCTACATCTAAATGAAATGATTGTTGAATCCCACTATGCACAACAACAAGTGGTTGAAAGTTTGGTGAATCGAACAACAGAGCTTGCTAAAAACAATTAAGCTGCCATTGAAGAAGTCAATGCTATGGTGAACCCAGCAATTAATATTGTTGATGTAAACTTTGATTAAGATTTTTTCATTAATGATGAATTGTTGTAGGTGATGCAGAAAAAACATCATATAGACATGATGCTATTCAGTGAGGAAATCCCACTTGAGTTAGGGGAAGACAACCTATTTGCAGCAACACAGGTTCTTAAAGAAGTCAAAGAGAAAGAGAAAGAAACATAGGAAGAGGCAAACAAGGAAACCCACAAAGAGAAACCAAAGACAAAAATAGAGGCAGAGAAAGAAGTGCAACAATCGAAAGCTCTCATTGCAGAGCGGAAGGAACGAAACCAATGTGGTTTTGAAGATGTTCTTAAACTTACCATTGATTTCCAATGTGCAAGTACACTAAATGATTATGGAGAACAGTTAAATTTCCTTGAAGCACGGATTGCAACACCATGCCTTAAGAAATTCTGCAGAGAAGATGCAGAAATGAACCTTGAAGAAAGCTTGGATGGTGAACAAATTAATGAAATTTTCAGGTATTGGAACCCTGAAGAGATGAAACTATATTATGGTTTGATGTTGCAGCATATTGATGTTGGAAAGTGCACTACAAAAGATCATATGTGGCAACAACCCACGTACAACTTGTTTTTTGAAGAAGTCCAGGATATTCTTTGACAACCTAGAAAAATGGAAGACCTGCATTAGCGAATGAAGAAACTAAGGTTTAAATGATACACCAAAGAGAAAAATTGGAAACAATTTGGACGCTATAGAATCTGGAAAAAGAGAAGAAGAAAAGTTGAAGTCAATTTTTTAAATTGTAAATCTAGCTAAGACATAGACTAGTAGGTTTCTTAATTGAATTTTTAATGTGGTCGTAATTAAGTGGGAGTGTTGGAGAATCTAATCCCAACTACCTGTTAGGTTTCAAAACCTTCCCTCCAAGTGTCCCAGTTCAGTTTCAGTTAAGTCCAGCTTAGTCGAGTTGAACTCTAGTCATTTACTACTAATGTTTCCAATGTAATCTTATTTAAGTGATTTGTAATACTCAGAAGTAAAAGTCCTCTGCTCCACATTTTTTTCTCCTCATTTTTTGTCAAATCAAGGATGACTAAGGACCTATGTAGTGAATGAATTCAATCAGAGGTTCTGCCTAAATCATGCGGTGTGGAATGACTTCAATGCATATCAGCATATCTCATTAAGGATCTAGAGTGAGGATTTAAGGAGTGTTCACAAGCACCTGAAGGGAGATATTAAGAGCAGTGTTCTTGCCTCCTAAAAGGCCAAGCATCTATGTGTCGATCAAGCACCTCCTCACAATGTTCCTTGTCATGTAGACCGATTTTAGCTCATTCATCGCCATATGCATTCTCCATCAGTCAGGTGTCTACCATAAACATTCTCCATCAGTCATGTGAGCTAATGTGTACACCATCAGCAAAGGAGATCGCCAAGTCACAATGCAAAAGAGGAATGAGGATGAGTTGTCTCAAGCAACAGGCCACAGATTGAAGGGGATTGACAGGGCACAGTCTCTGCAATCCACGAAGCATAAGGTGTCGGAGCACCAGGATGTAGATCAAAGGGGATTTACTAGGCACAATCTCTGCAATCCAGGAGGGAACCATTACACCTCGCGAGGGTCATACAATTTCCCAAAGCTACAACACTATCTCCCACTGTATTTTCATCGATCCACTGCATTGTATGCACTATTGTAGTAAGACCAATGTTATAATTCCAAATCCATGGCATCATTAACACTTCAACATGCACACATTGCTAGTCAAATCCTATAATGTTTGGGCCCAATGCCTAATAAAATTGAAGCTGGTGGATTCTAGTTTCATTTGATGTTAATATTTGCTTTTATTTTATTTAGAATGGAGTTGAGGGATAAGTCTGATGCGAATATTCTACTACGAGGTTTTTTAAGTTAAATGGTATTGGTAATTCTTATTGAGAATTGGTGTTATTTCTTTATTAACTATATTACAGTGGTATTAGAGCCACATTCTTGGCCATCTGTGGCATGTAGAGCTAAGACATAGTTATGAGTTGCAAGTCTAAAGTAGAACTAGAGGTCATTCCAAGATAGCGAGGTGAAATAATGAAAGACTGAGAGAATTATAGACTTGAATATCTTCTTGATAGGATCACCTCAACCTAAGAAGAAATCATGTAGCTTCTCACCAAAAGGTCCTATACTCAGTTTGCAAATTCTAACCATTAGAGAAATAACATAGACATTGGTTCACATTTCAGTAGGGGTAGCGACAACCCACACAGTTATGGCAGTAGGCCAACTGTGCCAACATTTTTGGATCACCCTTCCGCGGAGAAAGAATATCACTCACCCATAGTAGAAACAGTTACAAGTTGGATGAGGGAATCAAACACTACTTCCAAAAGTAAGAGTGACCTTGACCATAAATGATTACTATTTTCTCATGAGTAAACAACATAAAAATGTAGCACGTGAAATGATGGAGAAAAACACATAGAGCTACCTTGAAGGAGGTGAAACCCATGGATTCATGGATAACAGTAAGAAAGGGAAGTAATTGCAAATATGAAGCCCAAGACCCAAGAGCGAAGGATAATAATAATACAAATAAAGATATGGAAAAGGGATGAACTCAAATAGAAGGAAAAAGTATGGTGGTTGGGAGTGAATTCCAAGATCAAAGTATTAAGAGAAACATTTATGTAGCTTCATATAGGATGGACAAGAACAGAAATAGACTTGAATTTTCAGTAGCAATGGAGTCATTGCCTACGCATGACTTCAAGGCTTCTACTCAGTTAGTTAACGACATAAATGCAAAGCATAAGAATTATCTCTCTTAGAGATTATTAGGGACAAAAAGATCATTCAATCTTAACTTGAGCTCACAATATGATACACCAAAATTATGTGACAAGGAAGCTCAATGCATATGTTTGCAATTTCCTATGTCGAAGGTTTCAACACCATTTGATCATGGAAAATATCCTTTCCCAAATCGTGTTTATGACTGAGGAAAGAGGTAAATACTAGAAAAGATAATTTGCCTCCTTTTCTCAAGTTAAAAATTGTGCAACAATTGCATTTCCTAGTCAATGAAGCTTTTATAACTTTTGAGGGGCCTGTAGCAACAACATCATTTGGGCTAGAGTATTTGTGGTAGCTGGGCTATTCATGGAAGTAAGCAGTTTACAAAACACTCTTGTTTATTATAAGGGGTGGTCAGGTTGAAGCCTATTTTTTTGGATGTTCTATTGGGCCAAGGAAATGTATTAAAGGTTGGGAGATAGCTTCAACATGCAATTTTGCACTACCAACCAGCAATCCAATTGCATCCTAACTATGTGTGTGCCTTTGGGTATTTGTCAAATTATTTTTATGAACAAGATTTGGCATTAACACACTACAAATAGTCTATCATCATGGACTACATATTTTTGGAGGTATACAATAACCTGGGTGATGTATTAAAAGTTGTGGGGAAATTGGATGAAGGAATTGCTTGTTACCAGACCTGCCTTCAACTTTAGGAAAGTGATCTTTGGGCTCTGACAAATTCTGGGGGTATTTATATGGAATGGAATATGGTAAATTTGGTTGCTTCTGCTTTTTGTATCATCCAACTGATATATATGGGATGTCAAAGGTTCTCAAACAGTTGCCTTCAATTTTCCAAATGATGAGAAAATAATAAACAAGGTGGGAAATGCCATGGTCATGCTAAAAAATGTTGCATTGGCTAAATTGAGGTCTATTTCAAGTACACGCATTTCTGAGAAACAAAAGAAATATGTGGATTCTGAATCCTTGTTCACACATATGGTTTTCCAAAAACATTGTCATGGGATTAAGGTTTCCAATAACAAGCAAAAACTGGAGAATAAAACAAAAGGAGAACTGGTTATAGCTACAGATGAAGATACATCAAATGTTTTGGCAAATTTGATGGCTAATGAAAAATAATACGCTAGAGAAATACTACATATGTACACCGCAGAACCATATTATATTAGCACAAAATTGGTAATTGTCTTCCATAATTTTCTAAGTGAGTATTTTGGTGACATTCTTGTATTCTTAATGAGGAAAGAGTGAATTGAAAGACTCCTGCAAAAGCAAGTTGCACAGTTTTTTGAGAACATACCAAAATTATCTATTGTTATTAGAGCAAAAAATTTCCCAGGGAAAAATGGAGGTCCTCCCAAGGTGATGGTTGAACTTGTTTCCACCAACTATTACTCTAAGGGAAAACAGGTTGGTTGTTTCCTATCCAAAGTTAACAATCATGCAAAAATAATATTTAGAGATAGAGCTAGACTTTGCAAATCTCAATTCTAAAGCAGTCCCCTAGCTGGTAGTTGCTTGGTTCAATGAACTAGCCAATGAGATTGATCCAATTAGAAGGCCAATCAGGACATTTGATAATGAATATCCTCATACAACTAATTGTCATCTAAAAAGTCTCTCCCTAGGTGGATGAGAATTTTCTTCAATGAACATTTGGTTGCCCTAGTCCTATTTCTAGTATTAGAATGAGGTGCCTAAGAATGGAAGAAGAACGAATGAGTAAATAGAACATAGATTTCATATTTTTCATGCCATGGGAGATGGTAAGGCAGCAGAGGATGAAATTCAAGGGGTTGCTGGGGTGAATTCATTGCAGTCCCTTTCCAATATGATGAGCATCAAAGGAATTTGGTTGGAACCATGGCAATGGGTGTGCTTGATTGTAGTTGTGCATATAAATAAGAAATAATGGGAAGGGGACATGACAATCCATTGATCAATTTATTAGTTGACCTTAGATTAAAGGAGCATACATACTATGTTTGGAAGCCCTATTCATTTTCTCAAGAAAAACCACTTCAAAGACAACAAACAGGGCCTTTCACCATGGTAACTCAAAGTGGACAATGGATTCCTCCACTTTTATCCCAACAAGAAGGCATGAGAAGTCCAGAAAAGGAGAAAGGTTGTAGTGCAACTTATGCTACTAGGAGTCGGTGCATTGATCCAGAGCGTTCCTCAATTGACAAAAAAAAAGGCAAATTTGAAGACACATTACAAGCCTTCACCCTAGAAAGGAATCAGATAAAAAAATCTATGATTTTTTCCTTGGATAACATTGATGCCTCAAAGTTTGATGAGACCTTTTCATTAGTGTGTGATATAGACACTTATGAAAGATTGGAAAATTTCCATATTCAAATAATTCCAGTGAATCTGACCCAAAAAACAAAGCCAAGATTATCTTAATGGATTCTGTAAGGATCATGTTGTTGATAATGAGGAGAAATCTAATATTTGGAATTGAAAGGCTTCTAGAGTCTATGGATTCCAAGCAAAGCTACGAGGAATTTTTGTTGCAAGCTCAATCTATTCACACATGTCGCTCTGGAATAAAACCAAGTTAAACTTTAGATGATACTATGTATGAAGGTTTTACAGTCAAAGATATTATCTTGCATTTGAAAGCAGTAAGAAAATACCAGTGGGAACAAATTGAGTTGGAAGTTGATGATGGTGGTGGGATTAAATTTCGATATGTACATGGATGGACATGCTTTCATTGGACAACAAATTTTGAAGGAAATTATACTATTCAAATGAAATTTTGTGACCATCGTTACAAAGAGTTAGCTAAAGTAGTTATTCCAATGGGAAAAGGAGATTTATCAACACAAGAGATTTTGGATCTTGTCATAGTTACGCAAACTCTGGATCATGTGGCTCAGGGGTTTTCTATACTCATCTGGGACCCATGAATACAGTTCGATTTCTTGGGACAAGAAATCTTAGGACGGGAGGATTATAATATACCCAACCAATTGACTAATTGGACCAAATAATATTAATAATAATAGTAATAAATAAATATTAGTGGATGGTTTTTGTTTCTGGCCCCAGGTAACTACCCACAATTTCTTCTAAGCAACCCAGCTATAAAAGAAGGATGAGGACAAAGAGAAAGGGATGGAATTTTGTTTTGTTTTCTCTATCGATATTTGAGAGCTCAAGGGAGTTTTCAAGTGAGGATTTTTAGGTGATATCCTCAGCCTTTCTTCAGCAGGATTCTGTCTCACCCTAGTCAGAAATCCAACTTCGATGGTCACTCTAATGACCCTAGTTGGCCTATTTTTTATTTTAATTTTAATTTGGAAGGGTTTAGTGTATATCTTGTCTTCTGAAATAAGGGTATGGACTTGAATTTTCTCTGCAGATCTCTTAACACTTTGTAGCTAGAATATTTGATCAGGGATGACTAAGAACCTGTGCACTTAACGGCTCCAATCGGAGGTTCTACATAAATCGTGGAGTGTGGAATGGTTTCCATGCTTATTAGCATATCTCGTTAAGGATCTAGAGTTTTGATTTAAGAAGCGTTCATAAGCACCTGAAGGGATATATTAAGAGAATTTTTCTTGCCTCCGAGAAGGCCAAGTGTCTATGGGTCGATCAACCAACTCCTCACAATGTTTCTTTTCATAGACACTAATTGTTAAAAATATGGAAAGAAAAAACTCAAATGGAACTTACACACTAAAACTAGTAGCCCATGGGTGAGCAGGCTACGCCTCGAGACTGACCAAGAAATAGGCTCTTACTCATTAATCATTAAATCAGAAATATGTAAGTTTACATTCAATTAGGGAGATCAAAATTATCTACTAGAAAATAGGAACTAACTCTAGTTTAGGACATACACACAACCATGAAACAAACTTTCTCCATTATTTTCAAATCTCCCCCTTAATGGAGAAATGATTCACTTGCACATATAAAATCTCCCTAAATAATTCAAATTTAGTCTTTCCAAGAGGCTTGGTGAAGATATCAGCTGCATTTTCAGAGGTGTTACAATATTCAATAAAATAATTCTTTGGATTGAACCTTTTCTCTAAAAAATGAAATTGAGTATTAATATGTTTTGTGTTTTTATGAAAAACAAGATTATTTTCCATCTTGATTGAACTTTTATTGTCGGATTTAGTCACCATAACTTCCTTATATTCTTCTCCTGCATCATGAAGAAGTCTTCTCAACCAAATTTCTTCACAAGTGGTTGCACATACACCTTGATACTCTGCTTCTACTCATGATAAAGATACAATACTTTGGTCTTTACTACTCTGAGAAATGAATCTAGACATGATATTGAAATAACATAATTTTATAGATATTTTATCTTCTAGATCTCCAACCCAATCTGAATCTGAATAGCCTATCAGTTTAACATCAAAAGAATCAGTATATTTAATGCCAAAATTTATGCTTCCTTGAAGATACCTTAAGACACCTTTTTCTACTACCCAATGATTTTCAAGATATTTTTTCATGAACTAACTCAACAAACTAACTGAATATGCTAAGTCAGGTCTAGTTGTAGTCAAATAAATCAAACTTCCAACCAGTTTTCTATACAATGTAGCATCCACATCATTAGAACCATCATCAGTCTGAAATTCAACATTTTGTCGTATAGGTACTGAAGTATCTTTACATTGATCCATTCTAAATTTATTCAATAATTCCCTCACATACTTTCGTTGAGTAACAAAAGTTTGGCTAGAGTCCCTCAAGACGTCAAGACCCAAACAATAATGCATTTTTCCAAGGTCTTTCATTTTGAATACCTGTGACATTTGCACTTTAATTTCTTCAGCCAATTCATTAGAGTTTCCCGTAAAAATAAAATCATCAACATATAAGGAAATCAACACGATGTACCCATTTGAATCAAAGTTCGTATACAGATTTGGGTCATTTTTACTTCTATTATAACCATGTTTTAAGAAGAAAGATTCTATCTTTTCATACCAATATCTGGGAATCTATTTCAATCCCTACAATTCCTTCTTTAATTTACAGACAAATTGTTCTTGCCCCTTTTTAATGAACCCTTCAGGTTGTGTTAAATATACCTCTTCCTTTAACTCTTGATTTAGAAAAGAATATTTCACATCTAACTGGTGTAAACTCCAACAGTAATTAGTAGCTATAGGTATTCACATTCTAATGGTGTTTAACTTAGCTACAGGAGAAAAATTCTCCTCATAATCAATTCCTTCTATCTGTGAGTACCCTTTGGCAACTAACCTAGCTTTTTTCTTGTCTACACTACCATCTGCTTTGAACTTAGGTTTAAATAACCATTTATAACCTATCGGTTCTTTTCCTTTTAGAAGTTCAAATAATTTCCAATTTTATTCCTAATTATGTACTCATACACTTCTTTCATAACTAACCTTCATTCATCATACTGATTTGCTTCATTATAATTCATGGGTTCAACAACATTTAAAATACTAGTTGTAAAAGCATAATATTTGTATCTTGCAGGTAAGTGAATCTGACTACTTAATATCCTTGGTAGTGGACTTGCCTCAATTATGTCCTCTATGTTTTTTTTCTCACCTCTAAATGGACTTCAACTATTGAATTTATCCACATTGCTAGGTTCCTCTTTTTGTTGTTGTTGTAAATGATTGTTTTTGGCTTCATCATTACTGTCATCAATCAGTAAAGACATGTTCCACTAGTCATAACTTTTTTTCTTATTCCCTTCATCAACATGTTCATGAAAGATAGCATCTGTACTTGCAAACACGTTGTGAGTAGATGGATTAAACATCTTATATGCTTTGAAATTAGAACAATACCCTAAAAGTATGCAATTTATAGCTTTAGCATCCAATTTCTTCCTATCTTCCTTAGAAATGTGTGCAAAATATTTAGATCGAAATATGCTCAAGTGATGGACTGTAGGTTCGAAACCGTACAAAGCCTCAAATTGAGTCTTGAGATCAAGACACCTAGTTGGACTTCTGTTCTTTAAGTAAATTGCAATCCTAATTGGTTCTACCCAAAAGCCATTGGATAGGTTCTTAACTTTTATCATGTTGCGTGCACACTCCACCAAAGTTCTATTCTTTCTTTCTACACATCCATTCTGATGTGGAGTATGGGGTACTATAAACTATTATGTTATCCCACGATCTCTGCAATATTTGATGAAGTTTCCAAGCCTATATTCTCCCCATTGATCTGAGTGGAAAATTTTGATGAATTTTCATGTCTACTTTTCAACGATATTTCTAAACTCTTCAAAATATTTGAAAGTGTGAATTTTCCTTCTAAGAAATTATACCCAAGAATATCTTGTGCATTCGTCAACAAATAACAAGAAATAATAAGATCCACCTAAGGACCTTGTCTGCATGGGTCCACATATATCAGTATGCACAAGTTTCAGCATATCTTTCTTTCCCCTATTTAATCTAGATGGAAATTCATCCTTGTGCATTTTCCCAAGTGCACAACATTCACAATCAATATGTTCATTTCTTAAAATAGGAATTACATCAATCATACCTTGTTTCTGTAGTAATAATAAATAGTGAAGGTTGATGTGACCAAACCTTTGATGTCAAAGAGTCTTTGTTGTCACAGTCATTGAAGTTAAAGAATGATGTGGCACACTTGTAACATTAAACTTATATAGGCCTCCAACTCATACTCCTGATGTGACCGACTTCTCATGATCCAACAAATCCTTTATAACACAATAAGTTTTGAAAAAATCTACCTTTAAATTTTGATCTTTATTCATGGAGAGAGAGATCAAAATAAGTTTAACATCACGTACATACATGACATTCTAGATATGCCTAATATTAGCATTAGGCAATATCACAGGAATATCGCGATACCCTTGCACCATCATTGGTCTCCTTAAAATTTTCATACTAGTGTTTATTCCAGGTCATATGAGTGGATGCTTCAAAATCCACAAACCTAGTTTCAACCTCATCGGTCTCAGCAGAAAGAGAAATATCAGACACAAATAATTTAAGATCATCATTCTCATCTTCGCCAACAAAATTCCATGTATGCCTTTTGTGTCTATGTGTGGTTTCATCAATATTCTTTTTATAACAATATCTAGCAATATGACCTGTTCTACCATAGTAAAAACACTTAATTACTGAATCATTTCTAGTAGATGACATACCTTGAAATGGATTTTTTCTAAGATGGGCCACTACTTTTCTTTCCTCCTCCTGGCTTCCCTTTAAAGAATTTTTTCTTCACCACCAATGCCTGATATGCATTCTAAGGCTTTAGATTCATACACCTCTCTTCTTTCAGCATCAAAATCCCTATCAACTCTTTAAAGGTGGGAGATTTCTCCTCGGCGCAAGCCCTGTAATGAAAATTTGATAATATTTTGTCATACCATTTAAGGTAATTGTGATGAGATATGTATTGGACACTTTTTCCCCTATGTCGCCCACTTGTCTCTCAGTTCCTTGATCCGTGAGATGCATGCAACAACGAATTCATTCTCCTTCATTTTGATGGAGATAATCTTACTCTTCAGAAACAATAGACGATTGGTACTTTTCATCTTATACAAATCCTTGAACGTCACTAAAATATGATTGGTGGTTTTTCATCGTCAGATGTGAGCGATTATGTTGTCCTTTACCGTCATCTTAAATAATACCTTCCCTTTATTTTCCCTCTTCTCCCAATCTTGAGCTGATGTGGTTGTGGCACTTTGGGCTGTAGTTGGCTTTACTTCATCTATGGTTTCAATTGTCCACACACTCGAACCCTTGAGCAATGTCTGCAACTTGAACTTCCATTTGGCATAATTTGATGCATCGAGCTTATTGCTCTCATTGAGGTACATCTCTGCAATGTGGTTATTCATTGTGACAAAACCATGACTCCATTAACAGATCCATTGGTGCAATTTACAAATGTAGTAATCCAGCACCTCATCTACAGATCCAACACCAGATCCTCCAATAGTCAATTTACAGATCGAACTCTAGATCCTCCAACAATTAATCTGTGGATCAAACTCCAGATCCTCCAACAGCTCCAGATCCAGGTGTTACAGATCCAACTCCAGACAGATGGCCTTAAAAAAACGTTGGATAGGACCACCAACACAAGCACTTGTCGTCTCAAGTTGCCTCTAATAGGAAAAAAATAGCAGCGCCCTTTCACCTTACTGTAGGTCATGCTAACAAAAATTGTTCTAAGTTTTCTGGATCAACACAGGTATGACACTGAAAGCCAACGCTGATAAGCATTCTTTCACATTGCAGTGCCATCATTGATCATCACGACTTTGCCTTGTCAGGGTCGTGCTAATTAGGCTTTCTCAAAATTTCGACACTGTTTCGAAAGTAATTGAACTAGCTACCAATTCTCTCTGCCACTATGGCATACACGCTCTTAGCCACCAAGGTTTCTCGCCACAAACCCAGCTCTATGTGCTCTAATACCATGTTAAAAAAATGGAAAGACAAAACTGGAATGGAACTTACACAATGAAACTTGCAACTCACAAGTGAGCAAGCTACACCTGGAGACTTTCCAAGTAGTACTCTCTTACTCATTAATCATTAAATCAAAAATATATAAGTTTACATTCAATTTCGGGAGATCAAAACTATCTCCTAGAAAATAGGAACTAACTATAATATAGAATAGACACACAATCGTGAAACAAACTTTTTCCACTACTTTCTACTTTTTTGTTGTAGGTTCAATCTACTCACATGATTCACTCTAGAATAAAACCAAGTTGAAATTTAGATCATGCTATGTATGAAGGTGTTACAACCAAATATATTATTTTGTGTTTGAAAGCAAAAAGCAAAGACCAATGGGACCAAATTGACTGTGCAATCGATGATGGTCTTGGGATTAACTTTCGATATGCACATGGATGGACCTGCTTTCATTGGACTATATATTTTCAGGGAAATTATACTATTCAAAGGGCATTGTGTGAGCATCGTTACTAAGAGTTAGCTAAAGAAGCTATTTCAATGGGAAAATGAGATTTATCAACAAAAGAGAGTTTGGATCTTGGCATTGTTATGCAAACCTGGGATCATGTGCCTCAGGGGATTTCTATACTCATCTAGAACACAAGAATACAGTTGGATTGCTTGGGACAAGAAATCTTAGGCAGGGAGGACTATAATATCCCCAACCGATTGACCAATTGGACCAAATAATATTTATAATAATAGTAGTAAATAAATAAGCAGCATTAGCCCATGGTTTTTGTTATTTGCCCGAGGTAATTGCACACAATTTATTTTAAGCAGCCCAACTATAAAAGAAGGAGGAGGATCAAGATCAAGGGATGGAATTTAGTTTTTTTTTTCTCCATTTATATTTGAGAGCTCAACTGAGTTTTCAAGTGAGGATTTTTAGGTGCGATCCTCAACCTTTCCTTGGTGGGGTTTGGTCTCACCCTAGCTGGCAATCCAACTTCGTTGGTCACTCTAATTACCCTAGTTGGACCAATTTTTATTTTATTTTAATTTGGAAGGGTTTCGTACATATATTTTCTTTGGAATTGAGGGTATGGGCTTGAAATTTTCTCTGCAGATCTCTTAATAATTTGTAGCCAAAATATTTGACCAGGGGTGACTAAGAACCTCTGCACTGAAACTCTTCAATCATAGGTTCTGGCTAAATCATGCAGTGTGGAATGACTCTCATCCATATCAAAATATCTCATTAAGTATCGAGAGTGAGGATTTAAGGAGCATTCATAAGAACTTGAAGTGAGATATTAAGAGCAATGTTCTTTTCTCCAAGAAGGTCGAGCGTTTGTGCATTGATCAACCACCTCCTCACAGCATTTCTTGTCATGCAGACCGATTGTATCTCGATGGATGCCATATGCATTCTCCATCAGTCATTTGTAGGCCATCTATATTCTTCGTTAGTCATGTGAACTACTGTATACACCATCAGCAAAGGAGATCGTCGAGTCACAGTACAGAAAAGGAAGGAAGACGATCTATCCTCTATCCTGAGAACCAAGGCATAGATCAAAGGGGATTGACTTGGCGCAATCTCTGCAATCTAGGAAGGAAGAGTTGTCTGGAGCACCAGGATGCAAATCGTAGGTGATTGAATGGGTGAAGTATCTGCAATCTAGGAGGGCACCACTACACATGGCGAGTGTCGTACGATTTCCCAAACCTGCAACGCTATCTCCCACAGTATTTTCACTGAGAAGCTGCATTGTATGTGTTATTATAGTAAGCCCATGGTTATAATTGGAAACCCATCGTATCATTAACCCTTCAACGTGCATAAATTGTTGGTCAAATGTTGTAATGTTTGGGGCCCAATGCTTGATAAAATTGTAGATGGTGGATTCCGAGTTTATTTGATGTTAATATTAGCTTTTCTTTTATTTACAATGGAGTTGAGGGATAAGTATTATGCAAGTAATCTGTTAAAATGGATTTTAAGTTGAGTGGTATCGGTAATTATTATAGTTGGAGATAATTATGCCCTGTCATTTCGCTGATGCACCGCCACCACCGCACTGCACATAACCTCATTGAACATTTCCTTACCCTATTGATCTTTGAAGGGGTCCAACCGCCTCAACCTATTTAGCTTCGAGGGACCATCACCGCCATAACCCTTTATAATTGAAGGGAAAATTAACCGACTTAATTTTTATTTAAATCTAGTTGATCTATCTTGAAACATTAATATCACCTACCGTGTGGGAGCATTAAACAGCAACCGCAAACCACTTCAGAAAACCATTGTCCCTTATTGCACTGCCTTTTGGCAAAGGTTGTTTCTCCCCGGAGGCATTCGACACAATCAGCTCCAGCCACGCGTCCTATGTACGAACCAAATACTGCCTATCTTCCGGACATTAAAGTTCGTTTAGGTTGTGTGGCTGTAGGATCTGAAAAGCGTCCGATCAAGTCAACGCACTTCGATTTCATTCAACCTGCCATAACATTAGTTTTTGTTTTTACCGCTCGTTTCATTTAATGCATTTAATGCTTTGTCATAGTTTTAGGTAAAATATTTTAAGTTTTCGTACGACATGTATTTTTTTGTTAACCCATATATAATGTGTGAGCATTGACCTTGTAATGAAATTTGCACATGGGGATGAAATGAGATAGAGTTCGCTGCAGCGAAAAACAAACGAAGGAGCGAATAAAAACAGGGGAGCACTGCAGTGCAAACAAATTGAAACCAGAGAAAACTTGCAGCAGCAAATGAACATTTAAAATTCCTTTTTACAAGTACTTGCAGTTTGTTGAAACGAATGGGAATGGAAAAGTTTTTTTATATGTAATGTGAAAACCCAGAATTTTGAATGTAAAGAGAAATTTCAAACGGGAGTGAATGTGATTTTTTTTTTTTTATTTTACAGCAGTAAACCCATGTAAGTAAATTGCTTTTACAGCAGTAAATCAACGTAAGAATTTTTATTCTACAGCAGTAAATGTAAAACCTTTTTACAACAGTAAATGTGAATGAAGATTTTACACAACAATGTAAAAATCAGTTGTAAAAGAGGCAGAGCGTTTTTTTTTTGTGAAAGTTTCTGGTGAATCCCTCTGAGAGAGAGGAAGAAAATTGTATCATGCAGTTTATAAATTAATACAAGCTTATTTTGGCTGAGAAACTCTGCCTTGCTCATAATTTTTTTTTGGGGCTTCCCTGTGCAAAAGATCCTGTGGCAGAAACAGAGTATTTCCTCTGTTCAATATTTGTTTGAAATTACCAGAAATTTCCAACATGGTATCAGAGCATATCCAGGCTCTTTGAAGGTGTCAAAGAAGCTGAAGGAAGGTTCCTTTTGTTGCAGCAATAAATCCTCTCCAGCAAAGTGAAGTCTCAGGCAAAAGAATCCAGGTATTTCTCAGACCCGTTTTTGTGTTACTGCTGAAGAAACAGTCAGTTTTTTTTAATATACAGTCAAGGATTTAGAAGCGTAGCTGAGAATGCAAGGAATGACTAGCACAAGAATTAGCATGGGCATGTTTAATACTCAACTCCCATAGTTTAATGGGAAAAACTATGACTACTGGGCAATAACCATGAGAGCCCTGTTTGTCTCTCAAGATTTATGGGAACTTGTTGAATATGGGTTTGAAGAACCAGCAGATGAAGAAGAGTTTAACAATTTGACTCAGGCAGAGAAGGATCTATTGAAGAGCAATAGGAAGAAGGATTCAAAAGCCATTGTATTTTTGTATCAAGCAGTGGACCCGAGTGTGTTTCCAAGGATAGCAGCGGATAAAACATCCAAAGAAGTATGGCAAACTCTCAAGACAGCCTATCAAGGCATGGAGAAAGTGAAGACAACAAAACCACAGTTGCTGAAGAAAAATTTTGAGAACCTGTGCATGAAGGAGTTAGACAATATTGACTCATTCTTCCCACATGTGATTGGTCTGGTCACACAGATAAGGACTCATGGAGAAACTCTTGAAGAAAGAAGGATTGTGGAGAAAATATTGAGGGTCCTACCCTCAAAGTTTTATGTGATTGTCACCACCATAGAAGAGACAAAGGATCTCTCAAACTTTTCAGTTGATGAACTCCATGCATCACTGATAACACATGAGCAGAGGTTGAGTAGAAATGAAAACTCATCTCTAGAGCAAGCCTTCAAGACCTAGATGTCCTTTGGAAGAGGAAGAGGTCAAGGCAGAGGAAACAAGAGAGGAGGAGGCAGAAGCCAGAACGGAGGTGGAAGGAATAGTTTAGCAAATGCTCAAGGAAGAAGTAGCAATCCAAATCAGAACCAAGGCCAAGGCAGCAGCCAACAAAGAGGACAACATCATGCTCAAGGACAAAGGTATGAAAAATGCAATGTCCAATGTTATTATTGTAAAAAATATGGGCATTACGCAAATGAATGTAGGAAGAAGCAGCATGATATGAGTAATAAACCAAATGCAAATGTCACTAGAGAAAACATCAGTCAAGATAATGTGTTGTTAGCTTGTAACATGGTTGAAACAAGCAGTGAAGACATATGGTTTTTAGACTCATGTTGCAGCAACCATATGACAGGAAACTTAGCCCTGTTTTTTGCCCTAGATAAAAATGTGAAATCAGAAGTCACACTAGGAACTGATAGCAAAATTTATGTTATGGGAAAAGGAGAGGTAAAAATATTTACAAAGAAATGTGAGAAGAAAACCATAGCAGATGTCTACTATGTTCCTGGAATGAGATGTAACCTCTTAAGTATTGGACAGCTTGTTCAGAAGGGGTACAATGTTTTCTTTGAGAATGATGTATGCACCATCATGGATAGAGCACCCAGCAAACGATGCATTGCTGAAGTGAAGATGACAAGGAACAGGATGTTTCCTCTCAGAATAAGGGAAGATTTGAAAAATAAAGAAGTGATTGCAGCAGTTACCCAAGAGGATTTCCAAAGCGTACCAAAGGATGAAAATTGGTTTTGGCACTTGAGATTTGGACATCTCAACTTTGGAGGTCTTAACTTGTTGAGAAGAAAAGGAATGGTAAGAAGATTACCATTGATAGAGAAACCGGACAGCCTTTGTGAAGGTTGCATATTGGGTAAACAACACAGAGAAAGTTTTCCATCAGGGAAAAACATAAGGGCAAAGGCACCCTTAGAGATTGTCCACTCAGACTTATATGGATCGATGCAAACCCCATCATTAGCAGGCAGCCAATATTTTATGCATTGATGATTTTACAAGAAAAACTTGGGTTTATTTCCTTAAGAACAAAAGTGAAGTGTTTGAAAAATTCCGGAATTTCAAGGCACTTGTGGAAAACCAAAGCGGGCTACATGTCAAAGTTTTGAGAACTGACAGAGGAGGTGAGTACATCTCCAAGGAATTCCTACGGTTTTGTAGAGAAAATGGAATACACAAATAGTTTACCACAAGGTACACTCCGCAACAAAATGGAGTAGCTGAAAGGAAGAATAGGACCATCATGGATATGGCGAGGAGCATGTTGAAGGCAACGCATTTGCCAAATGATTATTGGGCTGAATCTATACATTGTGCAGTTTACATTGTCCTCCAAAAGCTGTGATGAACAAAGTGCCAGAAGAAGCATCGAGTGGGAGAAAGTAAGGAGTCACCCACATGAAAATTTTTGGATGTGTGGCTTATGCACACATTCCAGATCAACTAAGGAGGAAGTTGGACATCAAAGGGGAGAAATGTATTTTCATTGGATACAGTGAGGAATCCAAAGCTTACAGGTTGTATATCCCATCCACCAAGAAGTTTTTTGTGAGCAGAGATGTTCAGTTTATTGAGGAGGAAGCTTGGGATGGAAGCATAGAGAAAACAATGAATGTTAAAAACTGTTTGTCTCATGATGAAGATAATGAGGAGGTGGCTGAAAACATCCCCAAACAACAGCGCCAACACAAGGACATCAAGGAACACCCTTGAGGATAAATGAAAGTGCTTCTCCAAGCACACCACAAGGAGGAAATTCAAGTGCATCTTCAAGCACTTGCACACCAAATGAAAGAGGTAATAAGTTCAGAAATTTAAGTGACATTTATGATGAAGGAATGAATTCCTTGTTTGCTTTGTATTGTCATGTTGATGACCCTATTCATTTCGAAGATGCAATTAAGGATGGGAAATGGATAGAAGTTATGGATGAGGAGATCAATGCCATAGAGAGAAACAAGACATGGGATTTGGTAGAACTACCAAAAGGTAAAGAGGTCATAGGAGTTAAATGGGTCTACAAGACCAAGTGCAATGTTGAAGGCAAGATAGAAAGGCACAAGGCAAGGCTGGTTGTCAAGGGATACAAGCAGCAGTATGGAAGAGATTATGAGGAAACTTTCGCACTGGTTGAAAGAATGGAAACGGTGAGAGGAGTGATGTCCATAGCAGCACAAAACAAGTGGAAATTTTATCAAATGGACGTGAAGTCAGCATTCCTAAACGGAGTGTTAATGGAAGAGGTTTACATTGAGCAACCTCTAGGCTATGAGAAGAAAGGGAAAGAGCACAAAGTGTGGAGATTGAAGAAAGCTCTTTATGAGCTGAAGCAAGCGCCAAGAGCATGGTACAGTAGTATAGATTCCTACGTACTGGAAAATGGATTTGACAAATGTGAGGGAGAACCCACAGTCTACATCAAAGAAAAAGATGGTAAAATTTTAATTGTTGTGTTGTATGTTAATGATGTTATTTTCACAGGCAATGATGTTTATCTTATTGAAAATTTCAAATGTCATGAAAGAGGAATTTGAAATGACTGATATGGGTTTACTGAGATACTTCTTAGGAATAGAAGTAGATCAAAATGAAAATAGAATTTTCATTTCACAAGCAAAATATGTAAATGAAGTGTTGGGCAGATTTAATATGCAAGAGTGCAAGGCAGCAATCACTCCCACAGTAATGGGATTAAAACTCAGCAAAGAGGATAGCAGCAAGGACTTTGATCCTAGTTTGTACAAGAGTACAGTTGGCAGCCTAATGTATCTCACTGTAACTAGGCTTGACATAATGTTTGCTGTTAGTTTAATTTCCAGATTCATGGAGAGGCCAAAGGAAGCACATTGGCAGGCAGAAAAAAGAATTCTGAGGTATGTTAAAGGTACTAATAGGTTTGGCATCTTATATATTGTCTCAGAACATTCAGATTTAGTTGGATACACTAATAGATATTGGGCTGGAAGTGTAGATGATCGGAAAAGCACATTCGGTTATGTTTTTCACATGGGTTCAGGAGCCATTTCATGGGCTTCTAAGAAGCAGTCCATTGTAGCATTGTCTACAGCAAAGGCAGAATATGTGGCAGCTACAGCAGCAACATGTCAAGCAGTTTGGATGAGAAGGATGTTGAGGAGCTTAGGCCAAGAGAAGGCAAAAGCAACAATGATTTTTTGTGACAATAGCTCTGCTATTGCATTATCCTAGAATTCAGTGTTTCATAAGAGAACGAAACACATTGACACAAGGTTTCATTACATCAGGGAATTGGTGAGCAATGGAGAAATTTTTCTAGAACATTGCAGGACTCAAGAACAGGTCGCAGACATTTTGACCAAGCCACTGGATCAGAAAAGCTTCGAATTTTTGAGGAAGTGTTTGGGTATGACTGAATTCCCAACAGCTGAAATTAAAGGGGAGTGTTGAAACATTAATTTCACCTGTCGCGAGGGAGCATTAAACGGCAACCGAAAACTACTTCAGAAAACCATTGTCCCTTATCACACCGCCTTTTTGAAAAGGTTGTTTGTCCCTGGAGGCATCCGACACAATCAGCTCCAGCCACGCGTCTTATGTACGAACCAAATACTGCCCATCTCCCGGACATTAAAGTTCATTTAGGTTGTGTGGCCGTAGGATCCAAAAAGTGTCCGATCAAGTCAATGCACTTCGATTTCATTCAACCTGCCAGAACATTAGTTTTTGTTTTTACCGCCCATTTCATTTAATGCATTTAATGCTTTGTCATAGTTTTAGGTAAAATATTAAAATTTTTCATACGACATGTATTTTTTTGTTAACCCATATATAATGTGTGAGTATTGACCTTGTAATGAAATTTGCACACGAGGATGAAATGAGATAGAGTTCACTACAGCGAAAAACAAATAGAGGAGCGAATAAAAACAGGGGAGCACTGCAGTGCGAACAAATTGAAACCAGAGAAAACTTGCGATAGCAAATGAACATTTAAAATTCCTTTTTACAACTTCTTGCAGTTTGTTGAAATGAATGGGAATGGAAAAGTTTTTTTATATGTAATGTGAAAACCCAAAATTTTGAATGTAAAGAGAAATTTCACACGGGAGTGAATGTGAAAGTTTTTTTTTTATTTTACAGCAGTAAACCCATGTAAGTAAATTGCTTTTACAGCAGTAAATCAATGTAAGAAATTTTATTCTACAACAGTAAATGTAAAACCTTTTTACAACAGTAAATGTGAATGAATATTTTACACAACAGTGTAAAAATCAGTTGTAAAAGAGGCAGAGCGTTTTTGTTTTGTGAAAGTTTCTGGTGAATCCCTCTGAGAGAGAGGAAGAAAATTGTATCATGCATTTTATAAATTAATACAAGTTTATTTTGGCTAAGAAATTCTGCCTTGCTCATAATTTTTTTTTGGGGCTTCCCTGTGCAAAAGATCCTGTGGCGGAAACAGAGTATTTCCTCTGTTCAATATTTGTTTGAAATTACCAGAAATTTACAACAATCTAAGATAGAAGATGGATGTATAATGTGGACACATAGTCCGAGTGGTTGTATGAAGTTATAACTATTGCTTTGTTGTTTGAATGCTATCAGCAGTTTATTGTTAGAAACCGAAGTTGTGTGTTTGAGTTATGTACGTTCTGTTGTACTTTGATCAATATTTCAATTAGTATCAAAGCCAAATCAGAAAAGAATTGTTGAAGGAATCATTTGCAAAGAGAAATGGTGATTTCTATGTTTAAAAAACCACCACCCACATTGAGTTCGCAACCTCATTCTTATTGTGAAGAGAATCTTGTCTAAAGATAAAGGTGCTCCTACTCAGCCATAGTAGATTTGTAGTGAAGTCATGGTGTGGTCGGAGTATAAGCTAGTGTCGGCTAGCGTGAAATAGCAACTAAGGAAGGAGCGGCCTATGTGTGTGAGTCAACGTGTGATACCGTGACCATTGAGATTTTTTTTGCATGGGTCTGAGTCGTAGTGAGAGTGTGTGAACGCCATAAAGTATTGCGCTGTGAAGCAGTTGAGCTACAAGGAATTGGTTGCAGAGTTGTGTTGTTGTGAGATGTTATACCATTCGAGCGGCCATCAGTTGAGTGGAGTATATAAGAGTTCATTGATTGATTAGAGCTAGAGCTACCATGTTATGAAAAGAAACTATAGATATGGTCCCCCATTGCTCGTTTGAACAAGTTGTGAGGTCGATCGATGTGGAGTTTAAGAAACTATGGTGTGAAAAAGATCTTAGGCTTTTTTATTGACTATTCAGGTGCACGGTATAACTGTTCCAGAAGGAGATATAAATGAAAAGCCTGTAGACCTTCCACAATTATCATTTGGGAGCCGAGTTGTGTTTGGTCACTCATTCCTTGTCATTGTGAACCAAGCCACAAAATTAGAGATAAAGATCACACTCTAAAGTCTGGGTTAGCAGCCATGTTGTGAACCTCTATATTAGTTGTTGTTGTAAGCCAGCATCGAGCTACAACCATATCGAGAAGAATTGATGTAGCATATTCAGTTTCATGATTTTTTATTTGTCACATATTAAATCATGGAATGTTGAACTTTCTAGAAGTTGGATAACGTATTGATATCAGTGTCTTAAGTCCGGTATCATAGTAACCTTCAGTCCCAGTTGGTTTACAACTGGAGTTGAGTGAACTTAGGGCTTAGTCTTCGTTATTTAAGCTCGTTGTCTTCCTAAAGTTAATTATAAAAACATTGGAATTGTTTTATCTGCAACTCCGAATGGCCTGGTAATATAGTTTGGCAGTGACCACATGAAGGAAGGAATTTAGATTAAAATTCTATTTACTCTGGCACTAGAATTTTGTATAACATTGTTTTGAAGGTTGATTTATGTGGTTTCCATCTATTTTGATTTAAAGGGAATGCATATGTCGATTTTGAGATGTTTTGTTGTGAAGTAGAACGCAGCTGGAGAAGAAGGAAAAGGTAGAGAAGCTTTCAGTTTGTCTAGAAGCCCAAGTGACAGTGCGCTAAAAAACATTGAACCTATAGTGTTCAACCCATTTGTGAAGTAGCCAACATCAATGTTTTTCCACTTATAGAGTGGAGGTGTATGTAGTAGCATTGACTGAAACAAATTGTTTGTGGAGTGGTCAGCATCTGAGTAGTTAGCGAGGTTAAAATTTACTGTGGTTTTATTTATAAATTTAAAGTTTTGAATTCTTGAAGGAAAATCTAGATAGGAATTAGGTTAAACATCACTGACGAAAAGGCTAGTCATTCCGAAAGAAAAAGAAAGATCTCTCGTTTTACAACATCATGTATATTTGGTGAACATTGTAAACTATAAGGTGAATAAATAAATGGGAAAAATGAAGAGGTTTAGAATGTCAAAGCATTAGGAAGAGTCGTTAGAGGTTCATCTGAAAGATTTCTAAGTCAAAAGGAAAAAGAGTTCCTTGGCATTAAAATGGATAAATGAATGTGTAGATGACAACATTCTTCCCCTCATCGCAGATGAAAAGACAACAAAGGTGCCTTGGGATATCCTTGAAAGGAATTTTGGTGCAAAGGGGAATAATGAAGTTGAAGATATTAGTGTTGTTCAGCTTGTTGTAACAACGCTTGAAGACGAAAGTGAAGATGTTTATGTAGCAGTGAATCTACAGAAAGATGAAGAGTTTGGTGAAATAACTTGAAAGTGGATAACAATGTTGATGGTGTGTTACTAGCAGAAACATATTTTGGCATAGATAATGCTACCAATGGAGAAGCAACTGATTTAGTGGATCTAAAAATTGAAATTATGATGTTAACTTTGATGAAGAACAATTAACTAGTGATGAGTGGTTGCATATGATGCAACAGAAACGTCTTATTTATATGTTGTTATTTAGCGACAGAAACCCACTTTTTTCTGGAAACCAAGTGGAAGGAAACTTGTTTGCAGTAGCAGAGGTCAGTAAAGAAGTGGAAAATTAAGATTATGATGCAAGAATTGAAGTAAATAAAGGCACGATAGAGACAGAGAAGGAAGCACAAAGAACAAATATCTCATTTCAGAGAAGAATGAACAAAACCAATACAATTCTAAAGATATTTTCTCATATAAACTTAACATTGATTTTATGTGTGCAGATGTTAGAAGAAATCAAGACGAAACAACAAAATTTGAAAAAGAGTTCCTTGAAGTATGTCTTGAAACACCATGTGTTGATGATGTATGAATTATTAGAAAGTATTAATTGCAGCAAGAGGGTTTTGTGTGGAAGGAAGATAATTTTTTTAAAGGTTTTGTTATATGAAAAAACAAAGATATATGGTATAAAGAAATTTTTTTGAGGGGTTTTTGGCAAGAGAATATATAGATTTGTTAAGTCTTTTGGTCTATAAAATTATTTGGTTTTTTTTCAATCATGATAGTGTTTTCAGTGAAGATTATGCTTTACAGGGGCACATATTGAAAATTAATTTTTTTCGGGGGCGATATGGAAGGCAGCCTCATGCAATCAGCAAAGCAATTATAAGAAAATAAATGACAACAGTCATGGGTCACAAAGCATGATTAAATAATACTAAGAAAAAGAATTGAAAATAAGAGAAAGAGATTGTTTCCATGGCTAGAGAGGCTTAGGCCGCACCTGAGGAACTGAGAAGTATAGCAGAAGACAAAGAAGAAAATGACGGTGATTGGTGTAGCTTTGATTTGCTACCACCTTGTATGTTTACAGGTAAACATTTTGATCATTTAGTTATCAAGATGTTAACTTTTCTTAGAGCTAAAGAGTTAATTGAGTACGAGTCTAATAACCCACATGATGAAGTATGTGATTATTTAACATTGAATTTTATAAAATAGACATTAGATGAGAGTGTTTGTGCAAGGTAGAAAAATCTATAACATCCAAGGAAGCATGGAAGATCTTAGAATAAGAATTTGGTGCAAGGGAGATTGACATGTAACAACAAGATGTGTCACAATTTTTTGAGTCATCTGCAGATCTAAGAGTAGATGAGAAAGACTCTTAGAGAAAAATAGAGCTTGAAGAATCCGACTCAAAAGTGGATGATGGTTGTTAGGACCATAAAATTGAAACCCATTATGCAAACATGCTTATGGATGAAGAATATGCAACAAATATTGCAGAGAGAGAACGAAGAGCCTTTGTATCTAAAGCAAAAAAAGAGCATGTTAATGCTCAAGGATTCCACTGTAATGTGGATAATGCAGATGATGGTGAATCCCACTGAGATACGTATGGATGATGACTACAAACTGAGATGTGAATTGGTGAATCCAACCACAGTTGATGGATTTGGTGAAGTTCAAATTGTTAGTGAATTTGACAATGAGCTAATGCATGCTCAGATATTCCACCATAGTGTGGATGAAAATTATGTTGATGTTGTTTTGTTCATTTTTTCAAACAAGGATTGATTGTGGTAATATGATAAGTGCCATATTTCATGAAGAATTGAAGGTTGAAGCTTCCACTGTAGCAGAAAGATATGAAGCACTTGGAACTACTCATGAAGCAATACGTCATCAAGCAACAACTGGTCATCAAGAACCAGATAAAGTGATTGAAGAAGTTTTGATGAGAGCATCTACTCACCACATAATAGTGGAAGATAGTCATAGTGAAGTTGAAAAGAAGGTAGAGAAGGAAGAGGTAGAGCACAAAGCTCTCACTAAAGATCATAATAAAGATGCCTTTAGCATTTTTTTTGAATATGCAAGTGTTCAAAATAGCATGGGAAAAAAAGTTGAAACAAGGTTGTTAGTAAGTTTGACGCAGATTTGAAGTTCTTTTGGATTCAGAAACCAATAGAACAAATTGGTGTGAGTCTTAAAGCAACAACTAGAATAATAGAATTGAATGAAATGGTGAGTAATGATCTTGAGTGTGCAGATTATAGGAAAAAAGAAGCAGTACTTGATCATGAAAGTGAAAAGAATGATATGAAAGACAAAGATGAACACATTGAAACCATTTTTCAGTAATGAAATCAAGAAGAGATAAGATTTTTCTATCAAGAAATATGGCAAAAAAAATTCAGGAATATGAAGTGCAAGAAGAAAAAAAATAAGACAGTTTGAAAATGCAATGTTGTGGTAGCAGGCCATGGTTTAACGAATATTTGAAGAGGAAGGTGTAGTAGACAAGATCAGATTGTGTTTCAACACAAATTCAAGAAAAGTAAAAGAAAATTTTTAGCAATAGCAAGTAAAGGAATATGGTACCTACAACAAGAACCCGCAACAGAGAATGAAGCAATTTCGTGGATATAAAATTGGAAGAAGAGAAAAAGAAAATGAAAAATTGTGAAAGTCTTGAGTCATTGTAAGCCTAGCTGAGACATAGACTAGCAGGCATGTTTGAGTGATAATTAACTCATGTTCGAGTTATGTTGATTCATATGGTTGTAATTAAGGGGGAACTTGATAGAAGTTTTAATTATTCATTCATGCGAAAGTTGGCCGAAATTGGAGAGTCAGTTAATTCAGTGTTGAGTGTTGAGTGTTGAAGCGTTGAGTCAAGTCAAGTTAATTCATAGCGGAATTAAGTGTGTGGTTGCATGACAAGATATTTTAGACAAGTCCTTAGTAGAGAAGGCTTAAATATCCTTCACCGAGTTTGTTGTAAGAATCAAGTTTTGTGTGATCAATAGAAGAGCCGCAACATGTGTGTTTTGTGTGTGAAATTTTGGTTTAAGCTCCTCTGCCTTTCCAACATGTTTCTCTTCTCTATTTATCACATAAAAACTTGATTGATTACAATGAACCCGGTGAAGGGTATTTATACTCTTTGGACTAACTACTTGCCCAAAAATAACTCAACATACACACACTCTAAATTTGACTTTCCCTAAAATATAACTTAACTCACTTGATTTGACTCGGTGAATAGAATCTCCTAAATTTAATCAACTCTTACATCAGGAATAATTACAATTTTTAATATTTGACTTACACCTACAATTCAAAAATTATAATCCGCAATGTTCAACAACCACACTCAAGGAATGCTAGCTACCAAAAAACCATACTTTCAGAAATAAAATAAAAAATGCTAAAAAAAAAAAAAACTTCATTAAAAGAGTCAAAACACTAATAGAAAATAATTTATCGACGGCTGAAATTTGTCTGCAACAGTAAGACATAAGAAGTTGAGTGGAACAGACCAATATAAAAGTTCTCAAATTCCCACATTCAAAATCTAGTTATACTTGGAATGCATGTCTACTGCAAAAATTCAAACTAGGTATGCCAATCTATAACATTCCTCAACAATATGATGTGACCCTATGTCAATAGAAAATTGTTCTAAGTTAAATAATTTCTTACAAAAGATAAATTTTGATGGGATATTGCTCATAGATCTGAATGATCGATACATGATTCATCCTATAATGCTTTTCAAATAATTTATTCTTTTCAAATAATTTATTCTCCAAATTTCAGATGAGGTCATCGTGTGGAGCATGGATAAAATTTGAGCAAATTATTTGTCATGGGTGATTTGTTCGTCATAATCAATTTTTTTTGTAAAATCATCACAATATTGTGTTGAAATGGTAAAGATATGAAAAAAAAAAAGTAAATTTATTTTGTGGAGTAGATTTATTTTGAAATTCCAGCCCTATATAGGAGTGCAAAGCTAAGCACAATGAACTTAGCAAGGAGCTGTCGACCACTGCAAAATGAAGGACATCATGGACTTTACCATTTTCATTTTATCCTTGTTGATTTTTTGTACTAAATATTTTTATGACATTAAAATGTTGGTATTGTTTTTTGTTCGTAGCAGTATACACCTCCGCCGACCCCTGGAAAATGAACGACATCATGGACTTTACCATTTTCATTTTATCCTTGTTGATTTTTGTACTAAATATTTTTATGACATTAAAATGTTTGCATTGTTTTTTGTTCGCAGCAGTATTGGTGTATGATATATGGCATTTGTTTGTGTGGGAGCACTCACTAATAAGATGAAGACTCAAAAGCAAATACCAAAAATAGAATGCCTCCGCACACAAACCCCAACCCTCATTTCTTCCTCGCCACCTCCACACAAATATTACCACCGGACATGGGCTCCCCCGAACACACAAATATTACCTCCGCACATGGGCTCCTCCGCACACACAAATAGCATACGTTATAACGATTCTACAAATCGCACAGGCTGTCCACATAGTATGCATCACTTGGTTTTGGCTTGTGTCATTTTTGGCAGTTTCATCTCCAGGCTAGCCAAATCCACCGCAACTCTGATTTCTTCTCTTTACTTACATCGAAGTACACATAAGTTGCGTGAGGAAAAATGGATTCATTGAGCTTTTTCCCGACATTGTCTGCAATGTCTGCGCTTATGACTTTATTCCATTATGGTTTTACTCTTTCTTTTTGTTTCACAGTTGGCACCAGCTCTCACAAATTGCTATATATCCCAAGCAGTAGGGGAAGCAGGGAGAGCTATTAGAGTAGAGGAATCAATGGAAATGTAATTTCCTTTAAACCTCTTAGTAGTCATCAAAGTTAAAACAAGGATCATTAGAATCATGCCATAAATTAATTGTGATTTTTTGTCAACGATACATGTAATTTTTTAAAGATAAATCGAAATTTTTAGCAATAAAGCGATAGACCTTCTCAGTGTTGGGATGTAAGTTTATTTTAAAATATTGGTACGCGCTTGACTCAGGTTAATCTCCTAGTTTTGAAGTTGAAAAATAGTTAAATTCATAATCATATTTTAATATGATTTCCTTTAAACTTTGTAATAAGAGGTATATTAAAAATTATTTGTGATTTCTTTGTGAAAGATAAATGGAAATTTTTATCAACAAAATTATAAACCTTATCATTGTTTAAATGTACGTTTATTTTAAAATATTGATACACACTTTCGCAAAATTAGTTACCTAAATTTGAGGTTGAAAAATAATTAAATTCATGACTAGATTTTAATGTAATATCTCTTAAATAGATGTAGGAAGCATACAATTGATCATTAAGGGATGAAAAAATTATACATTCATCCTGAAAGTTTTGACCTTACCACTCCATATCGAGAAAAAATCAGATTATCCCATGAATAGAAACCATATATGCAAAAGAACAACGTTTGGTTGTCCTCTTATGAATGCAAGAGGAAGCAAGAAAATACAGATGTACAAATGGTAGATGCTGAATCATCCTCAACAAAACATTCTTGGACTACCATAGATGGAAGTAAAATTGATACTCCTACCACCTTCCCTCCTTACAAAGGCATTGTATTAGGAGAAGCACAAAACAATGCTAAAGCCATTTTGTTGGTCATAAAAGATGATAGTGCCCTCAAAATTGATGGTAGGATACAGAAAGCCAGTGAACAAATATGCTAGACAAATACAACAGTTAAAGGCCTAGAAATCAATTGTGCAAGTCTATTTAAGTTATAAAATATTTTGACAGTATACAAGTCTCTGTAAATAGCATTAAGAGAACTCTGAATGATGTGAACTATTCCACTATTGTATTGAAAGGTTTTATTAAAGAATCCTTAACAAGGAAAGAAAATGTTGAAAGGAAAGTAGATATGGGAAAACAATCTACTCAAGAATCTATTGAAGAACTGTCTGAAAAATTTGATAAACTTCATATAGCCCCCAGAGACAAATTGATTCATGTTTTTCCCCTATTCAATAGATTTGTAAATATTCATCATCCTATTAAACCTGTTGATAGATTTCATTCTCTCTATCCTAAAGAAATGGCTGAAGAAAAATCTGAGCCAATGACTATCTCACTATTTAAAGAGCTAGAGCAACCTGAAAGCTTAGAACCACACCTGTTCCCTATCTATGAACCTCTCCAAAGTCAATATACCAAGCATCCATCACTTGATCTCAGTGGAAAAGGGAAACTTCCAAAAAACACATAACTTCCATCCTGAATAACACAGAGAATAGAATATTGACAATCTAAGTGTTGTTCAGATTCGACAAATTCTAGATCTTATGTTTATAGAATACAAGCTCATGTGCCTAAGGGGAAAAAATGAAATAGAAGCTTGTAAATCTATTGTTCAGTGCTTTACTGTAATTTTGTTGAGATGGTGGAAACAAAGTTATCACCAACAATAGTGGAAAAAATTGAAAATGAGATCTTGAAAGATGAAGTGAGAGATATCATTCATAACTCTGATGGAGATCCACAAAGCAATATGATTGGGGCACTAACTTCATTCATTTTAGAACATTGGTTTGGAATAGAACTTGAACTTGCCAATAAGCATGAGATAATTCTCATGAATATTAAATGTAATAAAATGTCTCATTATGAATATTTTCATAGCGACTGGATTCAAAGGATATATGAGGTTAAGGATAGAAAAAATCTCTTGTGGAAACAAATCTACTTAGCATCATGGCCTTCAAAATTTGTAGATTATCTAAGACATAAAGATGCTTTTTAGTTTCCTTTTGAATCCTTTACTTGGGGAGAAATATGCAGCATCATAACAAAAGTTCTGGTAAATTTATGCAATAGTATGAGAGTTAATAAATATCTGCATAAGCTGTCATGATTACCAGATGACAAATCCATCTGTAACAAGTATGGTCTTGCTATAGATGACCCCATAGTAAAAAGAAGAAAAGCTAGAAAGAAGGCCAAGAAAGAAAAAAGACAAGAATACAAAAAATATCCAAAGAGGAAAAGAAAAGGGACCAAGAAATGATACTATAGATATGTGCCAAAAACACATTATTATGAACCCAAGGATATTCATTTGCAGACACATAAGAATGCTCAGTGGAATAAATTGATTTTTTGGCTCTGTGGCCAACCTAGGCATACCTATAATCGTTGTCCTTTATCAGAAGAATCTAAGAGGAACAGAGGAAAGAAATCCTTTGAATCTGTAAAGAAGAAAAGGACAGTAAAAATACAAGGCATGGTGCCAACCCTGTGTTATAAATGTGGTTCTAAGAATCACAAATCTGAAAATTGTCCAAACATCTCATTTAGAGAACAGATACAACAACAACAACTCTGTTCAACATCTGAATTAGAACATTGGGAAAAGAAGCAATGAAGGAAAAGTTACTAGAAACTTTTCTAAGCACAATGCGCAAAAATGAGGGGAGTACACTACAACAAAACCAGCGATTTGCGCGAGATTTAGCGCCAGATTTTAGTGGATTTTCTTTGTAATTGTGATGAGCAACCTAGTGCTAAATCTAGCTCTATTGTACAATTTTTAAAGTATCCTTTTTGGCGTCTGATTTTGCAACCTTTTTCACGCTAGATTTTGCATCATTTTTTACACCAAACTATGCATTATTTTTTTGCGTCAAATTTTGAACCATGTTTTGCATCTTATTTTATGACAGGTTTTGCTTCTAGTTTTGTGTCATTTTTTGCATCTATTTTTTATCGTCTTTTCCTTCCTATTTTGTGTCATTCTTTGCTTCCATTTTTGCTCCATCATTTGCATCAAGTTTACATCGTATTTTGCATCCAATTTAACGTCTTTTTTTGCATCCATTTTGTGTCGGTTTTTGCATATAGTCTTACACGAGGTTTTCCATCTAGTCTTACACTAGTTTTTGCTTCTAGTTTTGTACCTATTTTTGCACCAGCTTTGGTGCCTATCTTTGCACCATGTGTTGAATTTGATTTAGCACCAAATTTTGCATCCATTTTTGTGCCCTTTTTTTCATCTTTTTTTCGACCATTTTTTAGGTCCACTTTTACGTTTGATTTGTCCCCATTTTTCCCATCCCATTTTGCACCATATTTTGCATCATTTGTTGCATCCAATTTTGCATCGTTTTTAACATCATTTCTTGCATCCGATGTTACATCATTTTGAGCATCCAAATTTGCATTTATATTTGCATCTTATGTTGAATCATGTGTTGTGTCCACCTTTGCATCTTAATTTGTGTGTAATGGTACATTCAATTTAGAGCCATTTTTTATGTCTACTTTTGTATTTGCTTTTGCACCAAGTTTTGCATAATTTTTTGCATTCAATTTGAGTTATTTTTATGCCCATTTTTGCGCCATTTTTTGTGTTTACTTATGTGTCCAATGTTGCACCATTATTTACGCTCACTTTTTCATCCAATTTTGCATTTTTTTGGTGTCTAGTTTTACATCGTTTTCACCATCCAAATTTGCATCTTTTTCTGCCTCATTTTGTGTCCACATTTGTATATAATTTTGTGTCTAAGTTTGAGCCTAAATTTGCATCTGATTATGCATCATTTTTTACATCCAATATGGCATCCTTGTTTTCACCTTTTCACAGCGCCATTTTGCATCTTGTTTTGTCTTTTCTTACATCTTTTTTTTTTTTTTGTTCCTTTTTGCGCCCAAGTTTGCATCCCAAATTTACACCATTATTTGCATCATCATTTGGCATCTTAATTTGTAACATTTTTTTCTTCTTTTTAGCACTCAACTTTGCATCTTATTTTACATCTAGTTGTCTGTCTTTTTTTGCATCTAATTTGGTGTCCATTTATGTGTCCTTGTTTTTGCCCAATTTGATATCCTTTTGTATGCCATGTTTTGTTCCCTTCTTTGTGTCAACTATTGCACAATTTTTCACTTATAGTTTAAAACACTTTGTATGTATTAATTCCTAGTTTAACATCCAATTTTACTTTCAATTTTGCATCCATGGTTACATCCGCATTTGACTTCTTATGTAGAGTATATTTTTCTTTACATATATGACCCCCTTTATAGATTCATTTTACTAATTTCAATTGCATAGTGAAATATATCATAGTTTCTAAATATCATTAAAGAATATATCACAATTCAAAATCATTTGTAAAGAAATTTAAGGGAAATTGACAACATCCATCCAAAAAAATAACAATGTCATCATATACAATGATTCATTGACAATTTTCAACACATGTATAAAATAGCAACATAATACTAATAAGATCAGCATTATTTTTAATCAAAACAACTAAAATTCAAATATGATTAACAGATCAAAATATTTCATGAATATCATTATTCTACGATAAATTAACAACATACATCCAAAGATGGTAATATCACCATACATTATAATTCTCTATCAAAATAATGATGATACTTTCCAATATATAAATCAAATAAAAATATAATAATAATAATATCATCATCATCTTTAGTTAAATCAAACTCATCGTATGATTACCAAATCAAAATGTTTCATTGATATGGGGTAAATTCACAACACCCATCTAAACATAACAATGTCATTCTACACAATAATTTCTTCATCAAAAATAATGCATGTGAATGCCTAACTACCACCACCAAGATCATCCTCATGATCATCTTGACATCCTTATTAGTCTCTTCCACATCATCACCAACACCAAAACTATCATCATCATCTCCTCCTTCAACACCATCATCCTCATCCTCATCATCTCCTGATATATGTTGAGCATAGTTTGGATCATCATTTTGATCATCGTCTTGGCAATCATTACCTATAGCATTATGGCAAAAAAATTCAATATTACATGTTAGTATTAATTACATAACACAACACATGTTTTTGTTATACAATGATAACCATAAAATGAGGTAAGATATAATATCTAATAGTACTAAAAAATAAAATGAAAATACGGTTCAAAAGTATATTGGAAATCCAACTAAGATTACATACCATATAGTCCATCCAAACAACAAATTCAACCAATCTCTTCTGCCGCAGTGTCCCCTTTTCCAAATGATTTGGAGGTCTTCCATATTTTCGTTCCTGGCAATCAGTAAATAGGGAGAAATTAGATAACAATGACTTTCTTCTAGTACAAATTTTATTAAAAAAATATCACATGTTTAATATACTTACAAAGGTTGTTATCAGTGCTTTTAAACCTTTCTAGCCACTACGATGAGTGACTTTTGTCTTGGTTAAGCTCGCCTTGGATGCCTTGTCTTTAAACATAAACCAATTCAATTTATTTTCACACAAATGCACGTCTAAGATACTTATAAGTATTAATACATTATAAATAACGTTTAATGAAAAATTCAATACCTGAATGCTTTCATCGTCGGCCTTTCTTTGTGCATCCAACTTCTCATATGATTTTACAAGTTCTTTCCATACTTTAAAAGGTATGTCAAATGGTATTTGTTTCAGTGTTTGATCTTGAGGCATTTTTTTAATTTTTCTTGTTTGGTTGCAATGAAACCTCTTACAGTTGAGCGACATTTGCAATTTTATCTTCTTAACCGACCAACCAGTACCAAATTCATTCTCTATGTCCTGTACCACCATCTTTTTTAGGTAACTGAGCACGAAGGAGTCATAGAGGTAATAAGGCAAACTTCCATGAGTCATTTCAATAGTTACACAGAACCAGATGCGACGAGGGAGACAAAGATAAAAGAAAGTCCACTCTACAAACTATTACCTGCGAAAATTTCACAACTGAAATTCTATTGCAGCAACCAAAATTAATTCTTCTAACTGTTAATCACTTTAGTAGTTTATTGCTACGGTAACAACGAATTAATCACACTGCAATCTTCACAAAATTAAACATTGTGGAAGATAAACTGGAAACTGAGAAAATACTAGCATACACAATTATAACATCGTTATTTTTGGACAAAAGTCCCCAGAAAAACCCAACTTGGGAAAACCGGTGCAGCAGCGGAAGGTTTTTATTATTAAGCAACAGTGAGAAATTTCGAGTACAACTCGATGTTGAAATTTGCTAATCCTACAAAGAAAAATGTTGGTAAAAATATTGTGAGGAAATTTTCCTCATCCCCACAAGCAATCCTGGCTCAATCAAGCCAATCGAACTAGCTCTCCAACGCCTCTGCACAAGCCCTGCACCAACTCTGCGCATGCCTGAAACTCACTGGCCTGGAACTGCCTCCGATTAGTTTCTGACTGACTGTCATTGGTCTGGAAGCCTCTGGCTTGGCCCTTTGGAATTTCTTTCAGCCACTAGCACTTGCAATGACCCTTCCTCTAGCTAAATTGAATTTCCCTCTAGAGACGTATGCGCAACACCTGCGTCATCCTCTCTGTGGCTATCTCTGCCTCTCTGCAAGCTACTCTCAAGATCTAGAAAGTTTCCTCCGAACTCACTGTCTTTACCTCTCTCTGTCCCTGCTTCCCTTCTTTGGCTCGAACTCTTCCAACAAACAATTGTTGCTCTCTAGAAAGTCAAACTACCCAAGGAAATCAATCTCAAGTGTATTCCTCCATTTACCCATCGACTTCTTCCTATAATCTCTAGTTGGGACTCCAACGGCCAAGATTAAAACTTAATTAAGGCACTTCTAGGTGGATTTTCCTAAAACTTTTTCTGGGTTATGGAGTCCTAGTGTTTCTTAGCCTCTCTGACAACTGCAAAGACTAGAACACCATCCGATGCTACAAAAACTAACATTACCCACCAAAGTGGGTGCCCCTATAGGAGAAAAAAATTCTCCCAATCTTCACATCCATCCGACCAACCATGCAGCCACTAATAGCCACCACTAGCTGACAATCTGCCATTGTATCCCCACAACCTGCATTAGTCATATACATTCTCACCCATCCAACAAAAGCACATGAACGAAGGTTGGCTTCCAATCAAAGGCTAATTTATTCATTTTGCGATTTGGTGCTTATTCTTGTTTGTATTTGGGCATTTTATATGTATTATGGGATGACCTGGAAGAAAGAGGGGATTTGACTGTGATCTTGTTCCCTCACCTTAAATGGGGGGTAGGGGGTTAATCTTTGATCTTAGTCCAATGGGGCCTCCCCTAATGGCCCAATGGGTATAGGAGGGGTTGATTGAGATAGCATTGTTCCATTTATCCCTATTCCATACTTTCCACTTTTCATCTTACATTACAAGCCCATGTTCCACCTCCATTCTTCAGGTTCCATTGACCCTTAGTTTTCTGGGATTTGACACCCATACATCTACATACCTAGGTTGGGCCCGAAACTTTGCCCTAAGAGGTTGATGCAGCTAAAAGAAAAAGAAAGAGCATATCATGGCCACAAAATAAAATAAAAAGAATATCAAAATGCCAACCCTCAAATGATAATTCTGGAACCGCAAAGTGATATTGATGGATATTTGAGGGCAAACCCTCAAATAATGATTTTTAGGCCGATAGGCCTTCTATGAATCAACAATCACCTACACTTTTCTTTTCTGATTGACATGTGGCACACAATTTTTTTTATTTTTTTTAATGGAAACCAGAATTTGAAAACAACTCTTGCAGTTGGTTTGGTTTTTGATAACAGGAACTCTACACTTGACATCTGTGCGCCGAGCTTCAGGCACAATTCGTGGAGTTTATGGGACAATGCTCGGAGTGGGAAGCTTTCTATTATTACCCGGTATTGTTTCCGTTTACGGGCTGGGCTGCATGCATGCCCACTGTTATTATTAGAGCTTGATTTTTTCTAATTTAATTTCGCTGTTGTATGAGTGGTGGAAAGTAGGGAACAAAACAAAATGGTAGGGAAGCGCAACGCTCCCCACTTGATTCTGGTTATTCATTACATTGCACTGCAGTCTCGTTCATTGTCAGTGGATTTGATGAAGCTGCAACCTGCCAGAGGGGTGTGTCGAGGCTTCAAAACTTCTCGGGATATGATTGAATTGCATTACAGCACATACGAGGGTCTCTCATAGACAAACACATTGGCAGATCTTTGGAAGCACCAGTCTGTTTCTTTTCAGGATTTACAGTGGCATTGGTTCCTTGTACATTAGTCGTTTTTAGCAGTTTACCAACAGAAATTTGCTATTTTCAGTACTTTGTGGTTCTGCTACAGCGGGCTTTGATGTATTTGAAATTCTTAGAGGCTTTATGTTTTCGATTATGTTTTAAGTATTTCATTATTAAGGCTTTAACTATTTGTTCAAGGTGTTGTTTCGTCAAAGTATTGCTTTAGCACTATTACAAATTGCATGGAATTTAGTTTGGAAAACTGAAGGCTCAGTGTATTTTACAAATTCCTATTCCGAAACTGAAGATTCAGTCTATTTTATAATAGAGAATATTAACATCTCGAAGTTTTCTTTCTCCCCGTTTAGCTGATTGTTGCAAGTTTGCTCGCGTTTTAAGTTTTGTTTTGGTTTTATCGTCGGACAGTTACTTTTACTCCGGATTATGTGGACTGTGTATTGAATCATTTGTTTCCAATACTGGCATCTCGAAGGGGGAAGTCTAGGATCTAAATGTTGAATTCAATTTTTCTCAAAGGCATCCACGTCAATTTATGTCACCTGTACGTGTTCCTAAGTTTATCTGGTAGCCAATAACCTTAATGGCCTTTCACTCCCTTTCGTCAGGTTTAGATTACTTCCAAATATCCTGTTTTTCTGGACAGTTGAAGCTTGATAGGTAAAGTTTGACTGTTTTTCTTCATAAAATTCCTGTATTGTCTCAAGCCCTTTTGCATTCAATTTCATCGATCAACCAACGAATTTCATGGATTATCTGAAATCTTGTATCTGTATAAAGGATTAAAGGGTTTGAGACTATCAAATTGAAAGTTAGTTACCGAAGAAATTCCGCTAAAGATTTCTTGTTGGTCTGTTATTGTTGATTATCTTGAACCTATCCGAACAGTCAGCGTGTTTTCAAAATTTAATCTTTCTCATTTGCTATGATTTTATCTCATGTTCTAGGTTATTATTTAATAACATTTTTTCTTGTCTGTTTTCCTATTAACTTTAGGAACTCGCAGCAGACGATCAATGGCTGCCAGCACAGAATAAGCCCCTGCGACAGCACCTACCACCGCGACTAATTTTGTAGCAGCAGAAGTGACTGAAACCATGAAGGAAGTAGCACTACCTGCCTCGTCACCCGAGCCAGAGGCAATAAAAAACCAAGAAAAGACCGTGGGGGACAATCCTCCGAATGTAGAAAGAAATCCTAGTGTGGATGCTTAGTATCCTTCCTTCAAAGAAGAAAGCTATTTTTTTGTCGACCTTAAAGAGTCTGAGAAAAATGCCCTACAAGAACTTAAGCTCTGAGTTTGAAGAATCCATCAAGAACAATGAATTTACTGAAACCCCTCATAAGGAACCTGAAAACAAAGAAACTGAGGCCAAGGAGGCAGAAGCCAAAGAGACAGAAGCCAAAGAAGCTGAGACCAAAGAAACTGTAACGAAAGGGGAAGAAGACACTAATGAAGACACCGAGGAAGAATTCAAGGGAACTGTGGAAGAGGTGAAAATTTTAGAAACCACAACTAAGATGGACATGAAGGTTGGGGAAGCTGAGATAAAGAAAGAGGAAACAGAGGTTACAATCACTGAAGATATTGAGGTTCCAGCCCAAGGGAATGTTTCGAAGCATGAGGAAACTGTAATTGAAGCGGTGATTGTCTCAGCCCCTTCAACTGAGGCTCCTATTGTTGATATTGAAACCATAAAGGAAGAAGAACAACATCTGCCCTTGCACCAGTTAATGTTGAAGCTCCGGTTGAGGTCACTGTTACCACGGTAACTGAGGAGGTTGTAATTCAACCTGTAGAAAACATTTTCCTATGGGGAGTTCCTCTTCTTCACACCAGGGGTGATGAATGTACTGACTTGATTCTGTTAAAGTTTCTCCAAGTAGGAGACTTCAAGGTTTCTGAAGCCTTTACTATGATGAAAAACACAATTCTCTGGAGGAAACGTTTTCGAGCTGACAATATTTTGGAAGAGGACTTCGGTGCTAAGTGGAATGATGTGGCTTACATGCATGGTTATGACCAGGATGGACACGGGGCATACCAGTCCAAGAAAACAAGGTTTTCCACAAATTAATTAAGCCTTTCAACCTTCTCGGCTTATTTTCTTGTATCAAACATTTGTGCAGGGTTTCAACCAATTAACATTTCATTGAGTATATATCTACAAATCAAGGATTTTGTGATCAAATCCCACAAAGAAATTCTATACCTGCTCTTCAAATTACTTCAAGCTTTTGAAAGTAAAACCAATGAATTATCAATATTGTTTTAAAATAATAAAAATCAATTAGAAGGCCTTTAGCCAGCTCAAATTGCTCATCGGTTAGGCTTAAACCAACATCTCCTCTAGATCAAATTGCTCATTGGTTAGGCTTAAACCAACATCTCTTCTAGAGAAATTCAACAATTCTAATTTAATAATCCTATCGGCGTCTCCTTGTACCTTTTGGGACAATTGCTAGTTAATTGGATGACGTCAGCCTTTTGAGGCCTCAATGCTGACACATGTAGGCTCTCATTTGATTTATTATCTAAGCTAGATGGGTTGACTTGTAACCCAATGCATCATTATGATTTTACTTGTCTTTTAGGGGCTTTTAGACTAAAAATTATACTTGTCCTCCTGATATAAATAAAGGAAAGGATTTTTTCATTTGTCATCATCATCACTTGTGAATTCAACATCTCTACTTGAGAATTTGAGCCTCTTTTCCTATTGGAGAGATGTGATCTATGGAGAATACTTTGTATTGGAGCTATATTCTTGTCTTTGGAGAAGTTGCCTTGGATCAATGATTGGATTGTACATGCATATTGTCTTGCAAGTGCTCTTTTATTGAAAAAAATTGATTTCATGTCTAATATATAGAATAAACCGGTGATCTAGATTAAATATTGTGCCTTAATTTTGTTGAGTATCAACTTTGTGGATGCTAAGTCATATTATTGCATGCATTACTCATTGTATGATATGTGAATGGAAAGCCCCTTGGTGATCTTACATTAGCTCTCCCAAGTGAATTTTGGTCCCGCACAAAGAAAATACTTAGGGTTATGATGTTAGGGCATCAAAATATCCTTACTCCTTTGCAAGTTTTAGCCAACCTAATGAATCCATACACTCCATCAACACTAGGACTAGGCATCACCCATCCTTATTTGGTGATAAAGTCAATTTTCATCCATAAAGTTTACTTTCTCTCTCTTACCTATCTTGGTCCTCTGAATGGCCAAGCGACCAACTAGGGCTCTCAGTGACAAGGAGAGGGAATTTGGGTCATGGAAAGTCTAAACATCGAGGGTTGAGTGGTTGCCACAAAATCATTCCCCTTGGTGGGCATTCATTCTATTTTTATGAATAATCTCCCTTGCCCTAGATATTTTCCCTAGCGTAAACCCTAGTTTAGTTATAGCTTCAACTTGGGGGCCTTTTAGGGTTTCGTGTGTCTTAACCTTGTTGGAATATGTTGTAGGAAGCCCTTTCTTGGCATCTTGACCTTTAGTCATCCCAACTCTCAACCTAAAAAAATCAAACCCTAGGTCTTATGTTGCCCTAATTTGGCCTTTTCAAGGAAAGCGAACTTCTTCCTCTTGATGCCTTATGCCTAAATTGTGCCTTTCCCTTGGAGGCCTCTTTGTCACCTTACACCTCCAGGCTTAGAACACCTATTAGGTGACTTATTATATATAGGGACTCCTCCCATTGGTGAAAATCCATAATGAGCAGGGAGTTTTGGTTGTGGTGACAATGGGCCACCACACCATTGTTGTCACTTAGTCTAGTGCCTTCCTTGTAGGGTACCCCTCTCCAAGGCCTGATAGATTTTGCGGCAACACAAACAAAAGAGGTTAAAAGACAAAAGAGGCTGCAAAGGCAAAGACCACTGCCTGCCATTGTCATTGGCCTGGCACAGTCTCCAAAAATTTTAGAAATAGTTGTACAAGGATAATAATAAAGGTTGTGATGCCTCTGAAGAGGGATTGAGTGCATGAAGTATAATAGAGGTGTTAAACAGTATACTCCATGGAGGAAGAGAGTGCTCAGACACACAACAAATCGATAGTATTAGTAATTATATGCATATCAATAACATCAGCATATTTCTCCCTGTAATACCTATGAATGTTCCTACTGAGAGCCAGATGCTTGAATGTGCATTGAGAGGCCAAGAGGGGGAATATCAGTGATCAATATGTGTGCATGAGGATATGATATGTGTATTAGAGAAAAGAAAGAAATATTTCTGAGTGAAACTGTGTTTGTATTTGTGTGAAAGCAAGCCTCTTCATTGGTCAGAACAGCTAGGGATAGGTTGTGTAAATGATGTCTGTTCATATGATAGAGGTTCTGCATGTATGTGTACGCCTTGGTTATGTACTAACCAACCATTGCAGGTTTGTTGCTGAGGACATGGTACAAGGTCCCAGCAATGAAGAATGTTGCACTGGACACCAAGGACTCTTACACAACCTTTGTCTGCCGGTAAGAATAAATTTTGCTGCAAGAAATAGTGAGCCATTGGTGCCCAAAGAGGACATGAAGATACCTGTGAGCATGTGATGTGGGCATGCAAGCACACAGAAGAAAAGATAAAACCAAGCTCACTTCTTTTGAAGTTCAATATTTTTCATAACACGTACTCAATCAGACAAAACATAGGACTTAGACCATATGAATAAATGTGGACAAGAACAAAAAAAAGATTTAAAATAAAAAAGACAACAATTTTGTTCTAAAAATATCCAATCCAGACATGCATGCCTGTTCTCTTTGAAAATATAAAAAAGACAACAATTTTGTACTCAAAACATCCAATCTGGACATGCATGTCTGTTCTCCTCTGAAAATAATAGATCTACTTGCAAGCAAAAATAATGATCCCTTGAAAGCAGAGGATGAAAATTATAATAATAATCTAATTTTAAGGTGTATGAGACCCCCTTGTTTGTGGGACAAGTGACCCACCTCCGTGCAGTGATTTGACTGCTAAAGTCTACTGAGGTGTACATACTCTAACCCCCTGTGGTTTGACTTTGAACCTGTGACCTCTTACAAGGAAGCACATGTTATCAACTATTAGGCCCGCTCAAGATGTACAAAACATAGTTTTCTCTGATGTTAGAAATGAAATTGACAAATTTTGCTTCATTTAGGGTCATGTTTCTTCTGCAACTGATGGTCAGAGAGTTGCTCTTATTTATGGATAATTTTCTACCACATTCATTGGCATGCTTCTTCAGAATGAGACAGACTGTATAGAACTTCCCAGACTATAGTTATTGTGTTCCATCATCAAGTATATCAATACAACATACAAATTACTTACCTAGGTCCAGGTCTTCTTTACTAATATCAACAATTTTTTTGTCTTTGTATGTCTGAAGATTTTGAATAGCGACCTCATCAATTGGGTCTATGAGATAGAGGACCTATAAAGCAACACAGTACAATACATTTGTCACTTTGTATGTACTATCAAGGTACATGAAATATATAAGTCATTTATGTGGAAAAGTAAAATCATACCTCAATATCCTTCTGCAATTTTTTTTCCAAAAATGGTGCACTCCTGGCACTTTTAATGCTATCTGAAGCAATATAAAAAATACCATTTTGTTTTTCAGTCATGTTTTCAATATAATCATCCAAGCTAATCATCTCCTCATCATGCATGGATGAGAAGAACCATAAAAGAGGAGCAATCCGTTTATGATTATTTGAGTCTTCGATACAACCCAATTTGATATACTTTCCAAAGTTCTCCCAGAATTTCTTGTAATCCTACATTAATAATCCAAATTTTCAGTCATGTTTTCAATATAATCATCCAAGCTAATCATCTCCTCATCATGCATGGATGAGAAGAACCGTAAAAGAGGAGCAATCCGTTTATGATTATTTGAGTCTTCGATACAGCCCAATTTGATATACTTTCCAAAGTTCTCCCAGAATTTCTTGTAATCCTGCATTAATAATCCAAAATAATGTAAATTCCTTTTACAGAAGCTTCAAAACACATTCACTCAATCAACATCAAAGAATATGACAGAAGACAATGCAATAATACTTCAATTTCATTAAGCTGACAAGAATCAATCAACATTACTGTCACAAAACATGATTTCCATTTCTGAGAAGAAAGTTCAGGAACATAAAGATGTAAGGAGTCTATAAACAACTCAAATTATGGCACAGATATTAACTGGATTCTACTAATCTATGAAACATAACTCCATTCAAATAGATAGTGTTTAATGAGCACCTCACATTGAATTTAAGGTGGAAAGTAGGATAGCATAACAATATTTCTTGGACCATGACACGGTTAATAACTTTCCTCTAAATTTACAGGTTGTGGACTTACATATTTATTCTCACTTTGCACAATGCCCTGAATCATATCAAATGTCTTTTGTACAAGACGCTTCTTCATTATACGAACCTGACATGCACATTCAAGGATTTAGTCACAACTAAACTCAACAAGGGAAGCTGCGAGGCAGCAAGTCCCTGCATTGAGTGGGGTAGTTATGGACTCGGAGCGAGCAGTTTAATGCCCAGTGAGAGAGCAAGCTTGTCTTTGAGATAGATACCTGAAAACTAACCTACATGTTTTCAACAGATCCATGTAAAATTGAAATTGACTGCAGGTGAATGTTTCAGCGAATATGTTTCCAAGTTTCATATGGAAGCTAACATCAGGATCTAGGTAAACTAATAAATATTGGCTGAACAAATCTAGCAATAGTAGAAAGAAAACTTGTACCTCTTCTTCATGAAGCTTTCTAATTCACACATTGCATTTCTTAGAAAATGAGTATCTTGAGTCTGAGTAGAGGATGAAGTACCATACATATCCTTTTCTTTGGACTGATACCTCGTTTGCTACAGATGATGAAGATGAACCCAAAGGTTCAACATTATGAACTTCCAAAGAAACACTATCAGATGGAGTGAAAAGCTGTTCTGATGAATCCAGTGGTTTACTTTGGAGCATGTCAGTTGCATTTCTTAGCAAATGAGTATCTTGAGTCTGAGTAGAGGATGAAGTAACATACATATCCTTTTCTGAAGTTGATGTAAGGTGAGTTTGTGTCATGCCATGACCCCTTGTTAGAGAAGCTGGAACTGCAGCACCATCATGGAAAATAGGCCGTGAAAGCTCAGTCCTAGAAGCCCCGGAAGTTTCAAGCTTGGGAACAATGGACTGTGAGTTAAAGATGTACTACATGCAATCACCTTTTGTTAGATGCCGCTTGCTAGTTGTTCTTTGTGTAAGATGCACTTTGATATTACTATTTTGGTAGTATTGGGGATGTTGGTTGCAATGCCAGTGTTAAGGTTTAGATATAAGATATGCTATTTTATCTTTAGCTTTTGGAAATGCTACCGATGACTTAATGCCATGCCAAAATTCTTCTTAATAATTCCTAATGTCAACAGTTTGCAATTGCATCTCTAATGGTGCATTATGAGATCACTCTGTGTCCACTTCATGCAATCACAATGGATCGATATCTCTCCTCTTGATACAGAGATCTCTCCTCTTGATTGAGAAAGCACTTAGACTTTATTTAAGACGATGAAAAGAACCACTAAGTTAACGATGACCAATGCTCTCTACTATTAGAAAATAGGAGGTTTCTCTATAGGTAGGACCAGGAGAACACCTCCTGTTGAATGAGTGAACGGGAAGAGGGAGGAGGACACCTTTGATTGATAGCATGTGTTCTTGAGTACTCATTCTCTTGATCTTCAACATTGTTTCACCTCCTTAGAATCAATCGTGTTGAGACAGGGACCTACCTCCAACCACAAAAGATCAGTTATGCTCTGGTAACAATGATCTCATCCATAGGTCAATGGTGTTGTTAGGGTACTGATTAAAAGTTTTTTTCATTTCATTTATGCTAATGTGGAAATAGTAGCATCGGTTCCATGCCATTTCTTGAAAGCTGAATACCCTCAGTTATTCGGTTCAATGCCGAAAGAAGTATCCTTCTCCAATGTCATAACCAAAGAAGATGCATTCTTAAATGCAAAGATAATATAGCTACTATAATGAATGACTTTAGATCCTTTTTATTAAGGATATAGCTTCAATGCACTCTTTGGGAGGGACAGAGAACTCTAAATATAGGGAGAGGACTGTGTCAACTTCTTGCAATTGCATCTCTAATTGCGTTGCATTTTGCTTTGCTTTCGAATATCTAATGCTAGTGAATTTGATGTATTTTGTTGTCTTGGCTCTAAGAAATAGAATAGGGAAAATTACATGTATGAATTCATGGGAATTCCTACTTTATTGTCTATGTATCCATGCGTCATTTAACCTTCAGAATTCATGGGAATTCCTACTGTATAACTAAGCTATATAGTACAAGTTATTACTTATTAGCCAATCACTTAATTACCAGATATAATCACGAAATAAACTGATAGTTATTGCAAAAGAAACCAACAACACCAGTTTATACAATAGAGATTATAATCACATAAAACAAAAATAGTCAATAGTTTAGCAAACAAGCAGTTTTAAAAAGAAAGACCTGGTGGCCATTCTACTCATCAAGGTTGGGAGGTGCTGAGCTAGTTCGAGCAGGTATTTGCAATCCAACGGACATATCAAAAGGCATTCAGCAATTAAACTCCATTTAATGTGCGCTAATTAAGATCACCAGGATAGAGAAAAGATTGTCAATTCTTGCATCCAAACAATGAAAACAGTCCAACTCCATATCCCACAAACAGTCTTCTAATGGCACATTTAATCAAGTTCAGGAACATACAGTAAAGCAAGTAAGTCTAACTCCATATCCCACAAACAGTCTTCCAATGTCTAATAGGAATTCCTTCTGTACAAGAGTAGAATATAAGTACATTGTACTCTTTCTTAGAAACCATATTTCCTGAGAGAAGATAGAACTATGAGTACATTGTACTCTTTCTTAGAAACCATATTTTCTGAGAGAAGATAATAGTCCTAAAGTTAAGAACTATTAACTATCATTGTTCATAAAGTTTCTTTTGAAGATAATCAAATTATATCAATAAATATGTAGGGAACAGAAACAATTCATCTCTTCCTCTGTTTCTTTCAACTAAAATCCAAATGACATTTAACAACATAGCTAACTAAATAAGCTAAACTTATTTTGACAACAGGCTTACAAATATGGATAAGTAGAGAGTTATACTTGATCCCTGAGCTTTACCAGCTTGAAATCAAAATCATCTTTAAGAGCTTGAAATCGGATGAAACTATCCAAGATGGATAGTTGAGGCATGACACAAAATTTTCACCACCATAATACTCCCCTATTCCCCTATATAGCAGTCTATTGTAATATCTAGCTAAACTAAACAAAAATCTACAAATACACTAATCTTGAAAGAAGTCTAGTTAATTTTGATCGATTCACAATTCAACCATAACATCGAATTGGATCATTGCATCCTTTGGCCCTAGATTGTTTGGCACCAACCGATCTCTTTTCCAGGTATTGTTGATGATACTCCTCTGCTCTGTAAAACTTCTTCGCTGGCAGGATCTTTGTGACGATCTCTTTATGCATTGACCTTTGGTGCCTTTCCATTGATTCCCTTGCAACTCTTTCCTACTCAGCTAAATAGTAATATATGCCAGATCTGTACTGAGTTCCTTTATCATTGCCCTGCAAATATATGCACACAGTGCTGACAATTCATGTATCTGATGCAATTTATATACACCAACTAGATACAAGTTTCTTTATAGTTTTTGCCTTCTATGGTTATGAAATAGGAAAACCACATCAAGATCCAATTATATTTTCTATAACCCACCCTGCACCCGTATAGCAGGATCCAATTATATTTTCTATACCCCACTCTGCACCCCTATAGCAAGTATATTAACAAGCCATTGAAATGAAAAGTATATGGTAGATACATTGCCAAATACCTGGATTTGGTTTTCATTAGGAGTTTAGCTTTGAAGTGCAACTACAGAATATTAATGGGACTCCACTCCCAATTTCATCGCTTCGAACCAGAGAAATGAGGCCAGGTATACTGAAAACTCGTCTCTGCTTAAAGCACCAGATATATATCACAGCCTGGAGCCTACAAATCTTTTGAAGCACAGGCAATAGAATCAAATACATTAAGAATCCCAAATCTGATTTAGTCATATATTTTAAATACAAAGAATTCTAATGACTTCCAATTATTTTTTTAACTGACTGATGCTTCTCATGAAAGTTGATTTGTCATAAAAGTATGTACATGATTTTTACCAGTAATGAAAAATAAATTCCAGAATAGGGTTTTTAAGATTTTCATAGAAAAGTAAAAATGATGAACAGATTCTTTAAAATAGAATACAACTTCTAGTATTTTCTTCTTTTAAATTAGAACAAGGCTCTAGAGGGAAGCTTCACCTTAGTAGTGTCGTTATCAATATTGTGGCTGACGACGATGGCTTAGTCTCCAGAAGTCCTAGAAAACGAACCCCGATTGCCAACATTCTGTTCCATGTTGTAGACAATGGCTCCCTCCAGAATAGATCTCAAAGGCAACAAGTTACCCATAGTCAAATTGGCCTTCTTTCTGCAATAAACAAAATGTCCCGTGTAAATACCTTCAGCAACTAATAAGAGCTCTTTCTGATGCTTGTAACGGAATGTGTTCCCAAAGGTCACCTTGCAGAGGGGAGCACTGCAGCCAGGATCGTGCATTACGTCTGTGAAAATTACCCTGATGTAGCCATTATGCTCGCCATAGTCGAGGCTTCGCAAACGTGCAAGTCCCTTCCTGTGATGGGTGTGGGATCTGAGCATGGAGCCTGCTCCTTTTCTCTGTGCACGAATAGCGCGACCCATGTTTACAGACCAGAGCAGATCACTACACACAGAGTTTGGATCTATTGTGCCTCCGAAACTGGAAGTAACAGATATGGCTATATATACAATCTATAGTTTACAAGAATAATTTATAGCGTGCCTGTAAGGAAATTCAGTTGAGATATTATGCTATATCCACATGCTTAAACCCTTGGCCACTAGAGCCAAAATAAATGGCCACCGGATAGTAAAATCTCAGTTGTGAAGTCAAAAAAGTCTATGTGTAATGGAAATTAATTGAAATTTTAAATATATTTATATTAAAGAAATTTTATATATTTTAATATTTAATATTTAATTATATATTAATTATTAAATTTAATACCCCGGATGCAGGTGCTGGCACGTCACAGGGGGTCGAGCCACATGCCCAGCATGTGCCGCCCCGTGCTAATAGTTATAGTTAATGGGAATACGTCGCCAAAGATCAAAATTCCCCACCCGAGCTCTGGGCATTCAATGCCGTGCAGAGTGAATAGATGGAGTTGCAGTATGCAGTTATTGCTCGCCCACAGCGAGGGAATGAGGCAGGATATCAAGGTGAAGAAGAGACGCTACGAGCGCATTGGCATAGTGAGGCTGGGGAGACACAGACGCGGGAGAATTCTGGGTGGGCGGTTATCCTACCACCTCTGCTAGCAGTCTTGGTCTTCAGTCGTTGCAATTCAGGTCTATGCCTTTGGTGGGAGTAGCAATCCAAGAGCTTGCAAGGCAAACTGGTTACAAGGAGTGAATTTCCTCCCTCAGGTAAAGATTGCTCAGAGGTTGACACGCCTAAGGGGGACTTGTGGCGAGATCCGCCTTATGTTTGGTCTTACAATCCGCCTCAAGTTCACGAGGAAGACAGAGGGGTGTCCATGGCAAAGCTACGGGAACGGCAACCAAGCAGAAGAGGACCTGGGCGAGGTTCGTCCTCTCGACAGCCGGCAGCGGATGAGCACCATCACTGTTGCTGCTGCTACTGCTACAGGCGGGCAAGAGCCACACCAATTCGAGCGGGGCAATTCGTGGAGGTTGGTAGCTCAAGTGAAGGGGAGCCAGTTCTTCCAGCATTTGGCTCGGTTGTGTTCACCCTGGGAAGCTCACAGGACACTGCAGGTATCAATGCTCATATTTCAGTTCTTTTTACTAAAGTTCCTAAAAGGAATGATGGTGGGAAGCCTCCAGGATCAGCAGAACCACCTCCAGTGGGCACAGGGGAGGAAAGCCCTGTTCTGCAGCCACCAACTGAGGTGGGCACCTCAGGGAAGGAGATTATGCACGCACCCTCGCATCCTCAGGCGCCGGAACCTCAGAGTACTGCAAAGGATCCATGGACCGCCATGTGGGAAGGAGTCCCTGAAGGCAAGGGATGGTGCTATATCGTGGAAGATAAGAGTCTATGCGACGACTGATCCTCCAACACGCGCACCGGCTCATGCCTTTCTCTCTCAGCTCGGTTCCAGGATAACGGTCTCTACGGGTACTTGGGTTCTGGTCATCACTGTGTTTGTTCACTTGCAATTTTTAAATCTGTCTTGTCTATGTTGGTCTAGTTTATACTCAGTTTTTAGTATGGTCTTGTACATGTCAGTCCAATGTAAGTTCTCTGATGGACATAGTCCACAGTCAATTTTTGAGGGGAGCCCCGGCGTGGGCCGTCATGTTCTGTTGCTTGTCAAGTCATTTTGGTTTCCAGCCTCAGTAAGTTTTTGGAGGAATTTAGGAAGTTCTGTAAGTGCTACCCCTGCGAGGGAGCTTTTTGTTTCAAAGCTAAGCTATCCAGAGTGCCACTGCTGGCCCTGGACTGCATGTCTCACTGATTGTAAAGTTTACCTGTAAATATAATATAATAGAATAGCTAGTTTTTACCGAGAAAAAAAAATTATTAAATTTAATAATTTAAATTTTTAATAGGTTTATATAAGAAGAAATTTTATATCTTTTCAATATTTCATATTTAGATTTACATTAAAGTTTTAAATTTTGAAAATAAAATAATTTTTTGGAGGGAGGAGTGAAATATGGTTTTTTGGTGAATTGTAATTTTAAAATTGTTTATATTTGTCAAAATTAATATAAATTATTTAAATTTCAAAATTAATGGAAAGAAATGAGCAAAAGCAATGGTTGTTATAGAAAGAAAACTACATATTTGTTAACCTTTAAGATGTATGATGTTGAATTTTGTTGGAATTGAAAATTTCTTATTCAAATTTTTACCGTATCGTATGGAATTCGAATCCGAATGGTAACTATGGTTTAAAGCAATGTGATTGAAGAGGTTTTGTCTATATCCAGCGATTGTTTGACACAAATTCCATGATTCCTCTACTCAGGACCCGAAATGCACAGAAGATGAACTATTGCATGATTTAATAGTGTGGACTACGGATTTTGTAAGGGTGGAAGAATCAATCATACAATGGACACTACAATGCAAATTCAAATTGTGCAAACAATCCATCGGCAAAGGATGACTACACTAGTACAATGGGGAAATTCCACAATATAACGGATATGGAAGATACGGAATTGGTAGTTCCCAACTAGTTGTCCCTAGTTCAATTGCTATTATAAGCACTGATAGAATATGAAATCACTCAGGTGGTTGATATTTCGGGCTTTTGGGGCACAAAACATGTAGATCTATCAAATATCCAACCCCACCATAGAGATCTAGATCTGCTAAGTTCTACCATTGCAGAAATAGTGCCAAGTTGTCAAACAATGTCAATTATCAAGTAAGAATCTATGATTTATAACACCTAGAGTTTACCACCAAAGCACCCAAAACCCCAAATTCATGGCATCTACAGTTTAATCATTTTTCCCCTTGTGATCAACCAATTCCAGTCCACACAGTTATACCATGACGGAAAACCCCTCTCAATGAGAGCTGAAATTTCGACGAGAAATTAAAAGTAGAGGAAGAACTCAAAAAATAAAGCAAGAAAACTGAATTGCGAAAAAGAGAGAAAAACAAGGAGAGTGAAAAACACCTTAGAATCCCAACAATTTGAAGTGCAAAAACAAAGGATTCGAGCAGGCATGGGAAGATGGCCGAAAGATGGCTAGCAGAATTATGTAAATGGGAGAGGCTTATTGATCTCACATGCATGTGTTTCAATTGGGCCAACCTGAAGCCTTCGTTTGTTTCATATGAGCCCCATGTTCATTGCTTTCGAAATGTTGATTTTTACCCATAACATCCAACCTGAAAATTTAGTGAAATATTTGTTTATACTCCTCTCACTTGCAAAAGAGTTTTATTTGAGTCGACTTCCTCAAATTAGATATCAAAATTGATTTTCAAATAAAATAAAATGGCTATATTTTTTAATATTAAAAGTTAGTTTTAATTTTCCCCATGGTGTAGATCATGATAGAATGGGTTGTTAAGGCATTTCTTATGACGTTGTTGGTTTAAACATTGATTAACTCAGTGTGCCAGGTGTGAGGCAATGTGGGTACACTTGGAGGTGATTGTGGTAGTGGATATGATAGATCCCCCGTCACATAAGTACAAGCTCGCTATAGTTGTAGATTATGCCATATACAAAAAATAACAATAATAATATTAATCTTATTTTCTTTATTTTATTAAATTATTTATTTATCAAAATTACACGTTATTAAAAGAA